>JBBBDQ010000872.1:5977500-6045000 GCA_037127315.1 Ascarosepion bandense | reverse complement strand
TATAGTACAAAAAAGTAGAAGTAAATAGGAAAGATTAAATCTAAACTTATTTATGAATGGAACTTTGTCTGTGTGTGTGCATGTGTGTGTGTCCGTTACCTATAGACTCCGAAACGTCTGAACCGATTTTCTTGAAAATTTACACAGTTGTACTATAAGAGTCTGCGAGTGTTTTTAGGTACGTGTGTTAAGGTACCCCCGATAAATATCTAAAATCGATAATCGAAAAAATCGGGTTAGAGAAGGAGTTGTCCGATTTTAATCAAATTTGATGTACTTATAGACAAAGACATAAGAAACGATATTCAGAAGTGTCAAGGTTGCAGTTCTTACAATAGTGCAGTATATTTATATATATATATATATATATATATATATATATATATATATATATATATAAAAGGCAAGATGTTTGTGTGTGTGTCTGTTTATCTGCCTGTATCTCTGTATTTTTTCAGCTCTTTTACTTTAGTTTTTGCCTCGGGTTTGGCTCTAAGTAGGTATAATTGTAGTTCTTAGTCTCAGCCATTATACCATTTACTCAGTGGATTTATTTAGCCTTCTAAATTCAGTTTACGACGAAAAAGAATTATTTGATATCGATACCAGGAGATGAAAATTTGACTTTCATCCATTCATTTTTCTTTCAGTTTAGGTTTCGCTTTAACTGGAAACAACTATTGCTTTTTAGTCTTTCGTGCCAACGTCCAAAGAGTCTGGGCTCCCAGACCATGGATTAGTTTTAAAGCTTTCATTACACCCGAGCAACGCCGGGCTATACTGCTAATGTAATATAATAATGTATATTTGTCAGCGAAAGGGAACAACCAAAGATACAACCTATAATTTGGAGAGGTTAAAATCAAACAAATAATAAAATTTGAATATTTGGAAGCTATTTTAGCAGAGGGTGGAAAACATGTACAAAAAATCTGTAAGCCTATTGTAACAGCGAAAGATATCTAAGTGAAGATTTAAGAAACTGAAAATTACTTTAGATAAAAAAGTGGAAAATTACATTAAAAACAAAGAAAATATTTCTGAATTGTTATCTAATAAGAGTCCTCCAATATAGCAGAGAATGTAGGGCAATCATTTAGAGATGAAGAAAAGGTATGCGTAAACAAAAAATTGGTCCTCCAGAAGAATGCTGTAAATATTTATGTCAGAACATTTGAACAGCCACAATCTTTTCAAGAAAATAGAAACCAAAAGAACACTTTTGTATAACATCGGAAAAAGCAATTGAAATTTCTATGTCGGGCAATAAAGACAGAGAGTTGGGAAAAAGTCACGCCTAGGACATGTTAAAGAAGAGTGGAGCAGTAGAAAACAGTTAAAAGATTTGGCAAAAAAAAAAAAATACAGCATTATCTAAGAGCTGTAAAAGACAGGAAGTTTGCAAAGTACCAGAATATTTAACAAATGATATCTTCGAAAAGCTAAGCAAAGTATTAAGAAGAAGGAAAATACCATTAGAACCGAAAAAAGATAACTGAACTGTTACGAAATTTCAGTTATCCTCTATGGCCGTGAATTCTAGACAGTCAAATGCCATACGTGATACACGATTGGACGATAATGTCTCGAAAGAGACATGACTAACTGGGCAGAAGATTATCCCGCAGTAGGTTGGCATTACTTTCTGTGGTAGAGAATTTGCCAGCAAAGGCTATAGAACACAATCTATCCTCTTATTCATGCCATAACTGGAGGAAATAGACGGATTAATACCTTTTCCAAGTGAATGCAAGGAATTCAAACTCGGCTCTCCGATTTCTCGTTCCGAGCCGATATCCACTGCACCAAAACGCATATTCGAAAGCTAGACAAGCTTCTCAAAAATTAAAAAAATGGTAGTTTTTCAGTATGGTTAACAAATCAAACTTGCTTTTTCATTGATATTTCATTGAGAGCGATCCCTGCTAGTCAAAGAATAATTGTATGCTTGTATAAGTAAATAAATGATCGATTTGTTTTTACGGATTATCATATCTTTATACATTATTTAAATCTGACACATATTTCGTATTGTAAGGACATTATTTTTTCGAGTAAATATCGCGTTACCAATTTTCCAATATACAAGACCAGCTATTTAAAATATAACTGGTTGAGAAAAATGATTCATGCATTTTCCAAGAGAATTTGCACATAAGTAACTGCAACGAACCCAACTGAAATTTGAACTCGGCTCTCAAATTTCACTTTTCGAGTCGCTATCCACTAACCGGTATTTTTGTGCAAAATGTTAAACTTCGTAAATTTAGATAGCATCCCCACTTTAGCTCAGTGTTTAGTACGACAGATTATTCTGTTGGGTCTCTATCATTTACACTGTGGCTCCCCGCAACGCATGTAGGATTACGTCAGACTATGTAAAATTTGCTAATTGATATGATCTTACAACTGTTGTATTATAGGCTTTGAATTCAATTTCATAAGATGGAATATAAGAAGACTGACGCTAGAAACTAGGAAGAGAGTACTGGATTGCTACGTGATGTCCGTCCTTCAATATGGCAGTGAATGCTGGACAATACCATCAACGATGAAGGAAAAACTTGAAGCAACTGAAATGTGGTTCTAAAGAAGGATGCTGCGAATATCATGGATCAAGCATGTGAGCAATGATGGGGTCTTGGAAAAGATGGAAACAAAAAGGAAATTAATACTGAGCATCAGGAAGAGACAGCTGAAGTTCCTGGGACACGTAATGAGGAAGGAGGGCTTGGAGAATCTGATGCTAACAGCCCGGATAGAGGGAAAAAGAGACAGGGGAAAGCAACGGATAACATATTTGAAAGACCTAATCAGGTGGATGACGGAACGAGTATTGCATGGTGCAACAGGAGAAGGCGTGCCCAGGGAAAAAGAAAAGTGGAAGGCCATGATCGCCTACGTCCTGAAGGGACAAAGCACATAGAAGAAGAAGACGCGGTGTTGACATGAGATGACCTAACTCCCTGCTGGTGCTGGATATCAATATTTGATGCTAATGACGACCCCGAGAGCTTATCTTGTACGAACGCAATGGACCCAATTTCCATGCAAGTGATCCAATATGTTCATGCCACATCATGTTAACAGAAAATAAGAAACCAAAAAGTCATAATAAATTGCTCTCCTGGAGGTTAACTTCAGCCATGCCATTCTCGATAGTGACTAAAAGATGGCGACTTCGTGTTACAGGCGTTAAGAGACTTTTCTTCTCCCAGTTAGTAGATCGATGGAGAATTAACATCCTTAGCTTATGCTAAGAAAAAAAAGTGTTTATTTGAGAAACTAAAATCAGAATGAATAAATTTACATAACACAGTCTTCTCCTCGGATATGAGAAAAAAAAGAAGGATGCTTTTCCAAAGTGTATACACCTACACAATCCTTCGCAGGGGGAATGGGAATTCGCTTTACCTATTTAATTTTTCGTATCGTTAATTCGTACACATCTGAATGTTACTTATGTATTGGTAAAACAATTAAATAAAATAATTCAATGCTATAGTAAACATATATAATTAAAGAATTTACAGGGTGCGATGGATAAAGTATCGTCTAAATTACACAAAAGTAAAAATAATACTCAGATCTTATTTTAACAGATTTATTTACAAAAATTACATAAAACATTTTGAAATACTACAGTGTATAATTATTCGTTGGCTTTAACTATGACTGTTTCGGAATCTCCTACAAATCTTTTGAACGGTATCCTGGTTTAAATTGGTGAATGCTGTCATAATCCTTGCCTTCAGTTTATTTTTACTGCTACGTGTAATTTTGTTGATCTCTCTCTCTCTCTCTCTCTCTCTCTCTCTCTCTCTCTCAACTGAGTTATACACAAAATAATCAAGGAGGATAGAGTCTGTGAAGTTACGTGACCAGATGCAAGGGGTGATATGGCTGTAAGCCATGTCTGGGATCGCCTTCTTTTATGGCATGGTAGCATTTTGTAGACCTCCGTGATTGAGATTACCCTCACCAACAAATTCTGAATTTTGTTTTCTTATCACATCTGTCAGAGTGGGGCCTTTCGAGTTGCCGTACCTTCATAATCACCATTAGACTCAGCAAACTCTTTCCGAATCATCTGCATTGTCCTCAGAACGATACACAAACACTCTGAAATATTCCAGCGCGAATTCTAATAAGTACAGCATGCCGTTTCTAAATTTCTGGCGGTGATACTGTCTCTTTTCCCTACAGACAGTACCCAACTGACCCTACTATAGTGTGCATACGACAAAATAAAAATACAAAAAACGTGCATGCAATCCACTAAAGTATAAAATGGTGGTCATTTACTCAACTCAATAAACATTAAACGGCCATATGTCGATGAATCACTTGTTCTCGTACAAACACCTAAGCACAATTGAGTCTGATATGTACCTAAATGGCTGGCAACTTAGGAATATCATGCGATGTTACCTTGGATGTGCCGGAGATATTATGAATAATGACTTAGAAATGGGAATCGGTCAGTCGAATTTCAATTCCAGTTGCGTTCATTATATTTATTTTCGTGTAAATAATCTTAAAAATTATGAATCCACTATTCCACACAAATTATGGGTTCATTATTAAAACATGTCTAAATAAAAATCATTATCATTTGAGAACAAAAATCTCTCTATCTAAAAATATTTCATGGATTTAAATAACCTGCAAATGGTTGACAAGTCGTAATAAAATCAAGAACTCAATCACAACTTTTCAATCGTCGTAACCACCAATATTAATAAGAGACAAGAGATATCCTCTTGGACTTGCGCATCAATGTGGATGAAAGGCCAGGATGGCTGGTTTGCTTTGTAGTGTGCCGTGAGATCGATTCTTACTGCCAGACTTATAGCGCATTTGTAAAATACTATTTACATTTTTTCTATATAAATTATATATAAAAAATCTAAAAAGTATTTTACAAAGTGTAAATTGCAAGAATGTGCTTATCGACAAACAGATAACTAACTCTTTTAATTTCTCTTTATACTATATATATATATATATATTTGTCAGTCACATACAAGCCTGTTTCGCTGTATCACAGCTCATCAATGTGGCTAGGCAAATCTACTTGCCTCTGGCCGTGATTGAAACTCGAGTGATTTGATTTCAGTCGGAGTCGGTGCCCACCTTAGCCATAGGTGCATGGAATCACAGATGGGAAATTTTAACGTGTTGTATATAAGCAGTGTATACACCCACCAGTCACCGAAGGAACTTAATTCATTCTTGTGGAGTAATTCATATATATATATATGCAGTAATTATATGTGTTGTATATATGCAGTAATTATATGTGTTGTATATATGCAGTAAAAGAGAAATTACTGCATATATATATATATATATATATATATATATATATGTGCAGTAATTTCTATTTTATGCAAGTTTCATTATAATGACAGATAAGATGTATATATATTTTTTTATATCATTTTTCAGTTGATCATGTATTTTTTTTTCTTTTTAGGACATTAAGTATGTGAAAATTGTTCGAATATTTTATTTCTTCACATGCTTTCGTCTTTACGATTCACTAACTTCAGGTGATTTTACCGTTATTTTAAGAAAACTCACGTAACGGGGATTTTTTTTTGTTTTGCATTTGAAAGCGCAAGTCTCAAAATTTGAAGTTATTACATTTTTATCCATAATTGTGTGATCCGAATTAGTATACACACTAAAAAAGCAGACGCAAAAACATAATCATGCGTTAATTTTTCTGTGTATAACCAGGATATAAGAGACTCTGATATAAGAGAAACAGGGATATAAGAGAGCTTTTCTCTGATCCCAAATTAGGTCCTGTGGTAATGTATATAAAATAGAACAAACCCGGATATAAGAGAACGTTTATCCCGTACCGACAACTCTCTCATAATAAGGATACTTTGCATGTATCAAGTTTTCTCGATAATTCTAGTAGAATATCGCCAGCGAAATTGAGTTGATCAACGCTCTGCATTTTTATCCTTGTACCAGACTTATACAAACTAACAAAATACTTATGTATACATCAGAGAGAAAAAAGAAGCATTGACATATGTAAAGAAAGTGAAAGAAAATCTGCATGATTGAATTATGACAAAAGGGCGATGGAAATGCAGTCATAAACTTGCATTGATTCTACAGGTCGGACATTATCGATTTTCCCTCTCATTCTCAGGAATCGTTCAAGGGGCAGTGTTGTTTGTGGAACTATGGTGGTTCAGGGTTATAATTTGACCGAAAAAGCATTGCCCTGAAAGACAGCCCCCTGGCTGCTGCGTTTGCGGGCGAGGCCCTCGTTACAACAAAAGATTTACCTGGGGTTTTGGGAACAATCGAAGCGATACCACAAATCGATATTTGTCCGACTAAATCTACTGAGGAATTTAGCGCTGACAACCTACAAGGTTTGATATGTGCAAAAGGATGGACGATATCTGTAAGTCATGGCGCGCTGAGTAAATTAAACAAATGTACATTTGTAAACACACTCTGCTTGTGCATAAATATGTATGCAAACATACTGGTGTGTGTGTGTATAAGTGTGTGTGTACGCGTGGGTGTACGCGTGGGTGTACGCGCGTGTGTGCACTATTGCGAATGTTTTTTTTTATATAGAAAAAATGTAAAATGTATTTTATAAAGAGTAAATTGCAAGAATTTACTTATCGACAACAAATAACTCTAACTCTATATCTGTCTTTTAGTTTCTCCTTATATATATATATATATATATATATATATATATATATATATATATATATATACATACAAACCTGTTTTGCTGTATCACAGCTCATCAGTGTGGCTAGACAAATCCACTTGCTTCTGACCGAGATTGAAACTAGAGCAATTTTGTGTCAGTCGGAGTCGCTAGCCTCTAAGCCTTAGGCGCATGAAATCACAGATGGGAAATTTAAACGTGTTGTGCATATGCAGTGTATACACACGCCACTCACTTTCTCTTTTATGCCAGTTTCATTAAAATGACAGACAAGGTACTGTATATATTTTTTATATCATTTTTCATGTGATCATGTATTTTTTTCTTTTTAGGACATACAGTATGTAAAAATTGTTCAAATGTTTTATTCCTTCACATGATTCGGCTTGACGATTCACCATTTTCAATGATGAGTTTTATTTTGCTTTTAACTGAATATATAAGGTGTTTGTGTGTATGTATGTAAAGTCATAGTTATATTTTCTATTCCGAAAACAGTGAGCACATTGTTGTCGTGTTCATAGTTGATATCATTAAATGTTAGTTTTCTTAATATAATTCTCTGTTTTACACTCACTGTCTCTCCCAGCCCTTCTCTCTCTACCCCCATATTGAGCACTCTGGAAGAATGGTAGATTTTGAAAACAGTAGCTACTCTGGCATGTACGCATCGCTCGTTCAGTAAAATGAATTAGAGCACTCTGGCTATTAGGCGCGTATAATGATAATATACATGTTAAAAGTCTGCCTTTTTCTACCGAACGCCCATAGCCCAGAGGTAGTATCGCCGACTGACGCCAATTCGGTCGTGTTTCAATCCTGGGTTAAAAAGCAATCGGAGTCTAACCGTACTGATGAGCTGTGATACAGCGTAACAGATCTGTCTGCGGATGACTATATATATATATATATATATATATATATATATATATATATATATAACTGTAACTATGCCATAAAATACCAATTAGGTTCATACAAGCATAGATGGAATCGTTATAATTTCTTCAAATTTTGAAAATTGCGCGTTCAAAAATTGCCAGTTACGTAAGTATTCAAAAACATCCTCGTTAAGTGAGCGTTCTTAAAAAAGCAAAAAAAGTAACAAAAAACATACAAAAACAAAACGATAAAATTGTTTGAAGACACCATATGGTAGAAACCTAGGTCGCGTAATAACTTGTTTACAAATGAAGACTATATATATATATATATATATATATATATATATATATATATATATATATATATATATATTCTAAGAAACTAACAGTATTTATTGATGATCGTTTATAATAACTTATTACTATGAGCGTCTCATTAGCTCGATAGATGTGTTTCAGTAGCCATATCTATTTTTAAGTAGTGTAAATGTAGACTACCAGCATGAACAGTATAATATCGTAATAAAGAGATATATAGCCGCAGGTTTGAAAATTGCCGAAAATCAAAAATTATATATTCTACCTTTCTATTGTTGAGTCCCGTTGACGCCAATAACTCTTAAAAAATGAAGTCATATATGCCAAAAATGCTGATTGATTCTTTTTCCATGCCTTATCAACTTTTTACAGTTCGTTTTATTACATATCAACTAGGATTGTTTTATTTGAATACTGAATGATTTATGGAGGAAGCATGAATCTCTTGCGCTAATCTTCTAACTGAAGACTCCTTGCTTGCATTGAATATGAACCTTTGAAATCCGAACTTTTAGCACCGGTTGAACACTGATCTCTTGTGCCAGTGGTATATATGCAGATTTCATGAAGAGAAAGCCATTACATTATTGGTAACATTAGAATCTGATGTTTTACAAAAAGGTGTTGACATCCTCAATATATACCATGAATTCAGTGTAATTCTATCACTGTACATTACTAATGAAAAAAATGAGGCTTTTTCATACAAAATATAAATTCGTGTCACTTAGTAGAAAAATCCAGAATCTATACTGACAGCAAACCACCGGCATACGGATAGAAACTGAGTCCAGCAGATAAACAGAAATAGAAAGGGGTGTAAGACAAGGGGATATTATCTCACCGGATTTATTCAGCCCATACACTGAGACAATACTGACTGAATTAGATTGGCGGCCATAATCTTAACAGTATAAAGTATGCATTGAACGCCGATACAGAAAGCAAACTACAAGAACTGCTACAAAGTTTTGCGAAGGAAAGCTAAAAACAGGGACTGAAAATTATATGACACAAATCCTATATAATCCATCAAGTAACTAAAAAAACACAAAATAAGTTGCACACCCGCAAAATTTGATTAAAACGACTACAACATCTGGGGAAAAACCCAAAGAAAAATTCAAACGACACGCATTTGGGAAAAACCCAAAGTAAAATTGCAACCCCGCAAAAGTGGAATCAAACAAAATTGGGAAAACCCAAATGAGAAAGTCAAATTCGGAATCCTGATTGTATTAAAAACGGCAAATTCATACATGACGTATTTTCACAGTTAGCTGTAAAAAAGCTTCGCTGGAGCCGGCATCATGAGAAGCTTGACTATTTAAACCATTACGCCAACCTGTCAAAGGCAGTCCGTCATATGGATGCAGTAGCTGCCACCATCTCACCATGCAAAGAAGAAATTTCAAGCTAACTCGCCCTCACTGCCAATTTTTCTTCTTCCTTTTCACTCCACGCCAACCCGGACGTAGGGCACGCCACCGTTTCATTCGACCTTTTCTTTCAAAGTCCTTTACTTCATTTTTACACGACGCCGCTAAAGAGGACAACAGCAACAACCAAATGGACGCGTTAAGTAATACTTCTGTATTTTTTGCCCCCCCCTCTCTCAAACTGTCGCGATCTACTAAAAAAAGAAAGGAACAAAGACTTTACATTCTGCTCCTACACAAAAATGAACTCTAAACTTCTGCGGACATTTTTAATACCTGTATTTCTCTATGAAATATTTTAGCTACAAAACAGCATGCATTTTCTCAATGACAATTTTTCTTCTCGAAAATGTCTTATAATGTTCTGTTAACAAAATTTCACTTATATTTTCCGTCTTACACTTTTGTCATTCTGTAAATAAATATTTGCTTTCATGTATGGACAGAATATTTTATCATTTCTCATTTAAAGAAACCAACCTTCTGATATGTAAACTTTGGGGACTTCGGGCGTGTTTAAAACAAGGTCAATTTAACAAGCATAACTGAGGCCCCTACAAAGGTTCAAGACGGCAGAATGCTTGATTGTCAGCAAAAAGATGAAATCGAAATGCGAATTACAAATAGGTGGCTTACGGCCATACCACGTTGAATACACCGGTTCTCGCTCAACCACCGAAGTTAAGCAAAGTTGAGACTGGTCAGTGCTTAGATGGGTGACCGCTTGGGAATACCAGGTGCTGTAAGCGTTTAGTGACGTATGTGCGTTGTGGTGCAGTAGATATTGGCTCGGAAATAGAAATCGGTGAGCCGAGTTCGAATTCCAATTGAATACCCTGCATTCACTTAAGCACTGGTACCCTTTGGAAAGGTATTAATCAGTCCCTTCCCTCCAGTTATGGGTTAATTTAACAGGGTAGGACAAATCCCAATGAAACTTGGTACTCGAAAAAGAAAAAGTATTACTAGACACAAAACTTATATAAAAACAACAATAAATTTTTGAAAGAAAAACGTATTACCAGCAATAAATAAATAAAAAGAATTAGTTGGCAATAAATGACCCGCCGAGGTTGATATGCCATAAAACATAAAAAAAAAACAACCAAAAACAAATAGGGGCTGCTAAGATCAAGCAAGTAAGGACAGAATATGCGACACTGAATGTCAAAGAAGCGTTGCAAATGCAGAAGATGCATTTCTTTAGCTAAGAAGGAAACAGAAATAGAAACAGAAAAACTTTGTTATAAACGAAGAAAAGAGTATTGAACTCTTACGTGATACATGTCCTCATATATGGCAGTGAATGCTCAACAATCTCTTCAAAGATGAAAGAGAGAATTGAATCAAAAGGGCTGTGGTTCTACAGAGAGATGCTGAGGATAACATGGACTGAACATATGAGTAACGACTAGGTTTAAGAAAAAATGGAAACTAAAAGGAAACTTATACATAACATCGGGCAGGGGCAGCTGAAATTCCTGGGATACGTAATATGGAATGAGGGATTGCTTTAAATCTGATACTCACAGGACATATTTTTGGAAAAAAGGGACCGAAGAAA
This sequence comes from Ascarosepion bandense, assembly GCA_037127315.1. Taxonomy (NCBI): domain Eukaryota; kingdom Metazoa; phylum Mollusca; class Cephalopoda; order Sepiida; family Sepiidae; genus Ascarosepion; species Ascarosepion bandense. The sequence goes on along the minus strand of JBBBDQ010000872.1, from coordinate 6,034,074 downwards.
GCAGCAAATAACATACTTGAAGAGCTTGAGTAGATGGCTGGCAGAGCAGGGTTTGAGAATAATAGCAAAAGGACAAAACTTACTGAGATCGACAACGGATATTTTCTTTTCTTTATTAGCCTTGCCCATCCAAGTTATAGCTGAGTCGGTCATGTTCATATGCTCAGAAACTGACATTGGATATATTACGGATATTCACCCACTAGGATAAGCGTAGCAATGCGGTAGATATCGGCTCGGAACGAGAAATCGGAGGACCGGGTTCGAATTCCAGTTGAATTTGTTGTATTCACTTACGCGAAAACACTCTTAGGATAGTTATTAATCCGTATTTATTCAATTCTGCAATAGGTTAAATAGCAGGCCAGATTGGGTTCTATAGCCTTGGTTGGCAACATGTCTAGCGCAGAAAGCAATGGCAACCTACTGCGGCTTAATCTTCTGTCCAGTCAGTCATGTCTCTTTTGAGACATGATCACCCAAAGCGTGTATCATGTATCGCACTTAACTGACTGATTGACTGACTTCTAGCAATTTTCACAATTGTTTCCAGTATTTATGAGAGCTTTCTTTTTTCTTTTTGTTCGGTGTGGAACGTCATCTTCTTCATTGTGCCATTATTCTCAACTGGATTTACATGTGCTCGCCATTACAGTTGTTGCTGCAACTGAAAATCTTCTATTGGATTGATTTCTGTTATCGTATAGAATTCTTTGTTTGATATCTCGTAACGCCAGTCAACAAAGTTCGAGATGTACATGCTTTATTCACTTGAGGCTCTTTTATATCATTTCACCTCAAGGAAGCCATTCCACTGCCACTACTGCGCAGGGGTTACATCGGGGAAAGTGCCGAGAAAGAGTGGTTAGTTATAAGAAATGTCGGAAGGAGGGTGGTAGACGGATGAGGATACCGATGATGGGGGTTGGGTAGATGTGTAGAGTGTTTGAAGGAATGGATGCGAGTTAGTGTGATAAGAGGTGTCTATAGGCCTTACATTTAAATTCCTGGAGATTGTAGCTGTCGGGGAAACAAGTATATGGAAGGGAATTCCACAAGCGGGAAGTGCGAGAAAAGAAGCTGTTAGAGTAGAAATTGCGGTTAAATTTTATCTGTTTCATTGTAAAAGGGTGGGACCAAGTTGCTAATCTAGTATCTCTTGCAAATTCATACCTAGGGGGCACCAGTGATCTAAGTTCATCGGAGCAGAAGCCGTGAAAGTATTTATAGAAGAGACACGCCGGTGAGAGAGTGACTTCAGCCGGGCTGCCAAGTCGGCATCGATTACATTACAGATTCTCCGTTGTATTTTGTCAAGGACCCCGAGGAGAATAGTATGGGGAACCGGACCAGATGTGGCAGAAGTATTCAATACACGGGCAGATGGTAGATTTATAGATGTGCAGGATGGACACAGGCAGGAAAAACTTCCGGGCCCTGCACAGAGAACCGACTTTCATAGCAGCGACTTTAGCAATGGACTCGATATAGTCATTCCACTTGAGATCTGCTGAGAGTGTGAGGCCAAGGAGGCGTACCGTTTTACTCTCATGGAGGCAGGCCTGTTCCATGCTAATGGGAGGTAGGAGCGATTGTTTATGATGGTTAATTTATAGCAGCTTCGTTTTGGAAGCATTAAAATTTACGAGCCATTTCATACTCCAGTCCACCACGGATTGGAGGTTCTTCTCAAGCTCGGCAGCGTGGTTTGCTTTAACGCTCACACCGGATTTTTGATCGAGGCGAGAGTAAACTGTGGTGTCATTGGCGTACCTGCCTACTTGGGATCATATAGCATCGGGGAGATCGTTAACGTATATCAGAAAAAGCGTAGGACCGAGGATAGAGCCTTGAGGGGCACCCTCGTTCGTATGGTAGTTTTGAGAGGCATGTCCGTTTAATACTACCTTTAATGTGCGATTAGAGAAGAATGACTGGATTAGGTCAAACAAATGTCCATTTATAGCATAACTCCACAGTTTGCGTAGAAGACCAGCATGCAAACGCTTTGCGAACGCTTTGGAAATATCCAAGGCAACGGTTCGAGCTTCGCCATTTATGTCGAGAGCCTTGTATATATACTCCGTGATGGTCGTTAGCATATCAGCAGTAGACCTGGTGAAGTGGAAACCATACTGTTTGTCCGAGTGGAGCCTGTGGGCTGTGAGATGCTGGAACACCACGGCATTGACAATGGCCTCGAACACTTTGGCAAAGATCGGAAGGAGGCTGATAGGGTAGTAATTAACGAGGTCCGAGGGTTCTCCAGTGTTCTTAAATATAGGAACTACAGAGGAAGACTTCCAACCGGCAGGAAAGCAGGATGCAGATATACAGGAGTTCTAGAGTTTAGAGAGGACAGACGAGAGTTCAGAGGCACATTTCTTCAAGACTATGATTGGGATTCCATCCCCTCCGCTCGCTTTGTGTGGATCAAGTTTAGAAATTATGTTAGAGACCAGCCAGTGGGTAATGTGGACGTCATTCAGTTGAGCCTCAGTTCTAGGTGGGAAGGCGGGTGTAGGTACTTCAGACGAATCCAGTCTCGAATTGGTGGAGAATCTGCGAGCAAAACATTCGCCTTGCCCGCTGAAGAGGTGAGAACCTGAAATTCATGGATTGGGTGGGGTATTGAAGTTTTGTTAAGCACGCTTTTACTGAGTCGCCAGTAGTTTTTGGCGCCGAACTTACAGGGTGCTATGCGTTGCTTCATTCTGGCAGCAAACAACATTTTAGTTTCGTTGAGTATCTTTTTACATTTATGACGAGTTGAGGCGAAAAGGCGCCTGTTATGGTCCGACGCATATCTTAGATAGACCGGAAGAAGTGATTCCGATGGGCAATGGCGGCCGAGCAAGCTGGTGAGAACCAGAGAAACGAATGGGATTTAAGCTGAAATTTCCTGGTTGGGTTGAATGCATCGATGTCAGCCTTAACCCAAAAGGAGACCTCGGATGCAGTCTTCGACGGGAAGACTAAAAATGTTGTTCCAAGGTATGTCACAGAGGAAGTCACGGAACGAATCCCAGTCTGCTCTTTGGTAGCAGTAGGCTATTCTGCTGGTCTGGTTTTCTTGGTTAGAGTGGGAGTTGAATGAGATGTTGTCGGAAACTACGGCGTGGTCAGAGTTTCCGAGAAGTCAGAGCTGCTTGGTAGTGCAAGAGTATTCATGGAAGAGAAGCAGGGGTCTACTAGTGAGTACCTTCCGTTAGGGTTATTGGAGAAACGCGTGGGGAAATCCACAACTTGCGTAAGAGATTGGGTGATTGAAAAATTCATGGTGTGGACACCAGCAAGGTCGGTGACAGTTTTCCAACCACTTGGTGTGGTGGGCGTTAAAGTTACTAAAAACAAATATATGGGCAAATGGATGAGAAGAAATGACCTTCTCGATATTGTTAATGCTATCAAGTACCAAACAGTCAGGGGAGAAGCGGGGCGCTAGAGAAAGAAGAGATAGCTAACTGAGCTTAGAAGTGAGAGACGGAAGCACATGAAATTCAAGAGTTGTCACCCTAGCTAGAGGGAGGTGTTCGCTGACATAAACACCAAGCCCATGCATATGAATATTGGTGTCCTGAAGAGGGGAAGGTAACCAGGAACGTAAATCTCAAAAGAGGGGATCAAGGTTCAAATCTCTATTTCTATTCAACACAAAGTTAGTGGGAAGAAGTGAAGAATTCATATGTTTTGCAAACGTATTTCTGTGAAAATAAATATAACAAAACTTGGCCGAAATTTTTACTCTGATTTCTCCAACTGAAACCCTAGCCAATAAACAATCTGCATATCTATATTGGCGTGAATAATCCGGGAGACAAAGGTAGAATAATATATGATGTACTTTAAATTAGCAAACTTTCCTGAAATTTGGACCTTGAATCAATGATACAATATATATAGAATCGGGCAACTGTAAGATTGAGGCCCGTCCTGGGTATGACGATAAACTACATTCGGAAATAGGACCTCATATCAAAAGGTTTCGAGGAGCATAAAATCATTTCTTAATTGGTGTTGTCACCAGTTTCTCATTGACCCGGGTTGATTGCATCTGTTAGGGTCCTAGCTATGAGTAAAAAGTTAAAACCCCAAACAGGGGTCAAAACAGTATAAAATTATAAAAATAAAAAATACCATCAATATATTTTCATAGTAAAAAAAATTACCAGCAATACATTTTTAAAAGAAACTATTAATGATTTCAAAAAAAATATATCTGCATTAAATGACCTATAATTTTGATATTCCGCTAAACAAATAAGCAAACAATTAAAATTGAAGCATATATATTGGAACACAGACTCTTCAATTGGAGTAGATAGACTAAACTATCGCCCGGTTCACACACCACCCACATCTATTGAACAGGTGAAGAGGCTCATCCCTTGTTCCCTGTTTAGGATGTGGTTTCCGGTTTTCTCTTTTCCAATCTTTTCACTCTTACGTAGCCCCCTGCACATCAGTGGCGTTACCGCCTTGTTCGGGATGATATGATTAAAAAAATAACAAGAAAATTATGCTGAAAACTAGAGCTGTATATAGCTTTTATAGTAGCAAATATATTAATTATTTATTATAAAGTATAGCAGCTTGAATACGAAGCAATTTTATGTAAAGAACACATACACATAAATAGTGGACACTTAGTTTGGCAACAGTCTGTTTCATGCTCGAATGCAAACTTCTGTGCATTCCAGGATTGAACCTGTCGCCATATGGTGTTGACCACAGTGTCCACATTTATATTTATATACTCCCTATAAAGCATCCCCTTAAATATCATTTAATTGATTCCTTATACGTGTTGCACGCTTAGGCGATCATGTCTCGAAAGAGAAATGATTGAATAGTCAGAAGAATAGTAGACTGGATGCCATTCAGGTCGGAGTGAGAAAAGACGGAGTAATACTTTTCCAAAGGGTATTTGTGTGAAAATGATTGAAACGAATTCGACTGAAATTCGAACTTGATTCTCCGATTTCAGATTCCGAGTGGATATCCATTACATCACAACGAACATCACATAAATATAACCATAAATTTTTCCTAACACAACGCCCCCTCCGTGTGCACAGGCACGCACGCGCATATTAAAATTTATCAATAATTTTTGATTTTCAATCATATCATTAATATATTTATCGATATTTCGCACAGCAAATTTTAATGAAAAGACATTTCTAAAATAAGTCGTTATTTTATTTTTTTAGAATCATCAAAATAAAAAAAAATTATAACGACATATTCTATAAAAAATATCAACGAAAATGAGATATAGCCTCAATGCTTAACCATCCATGGATGCGGCACATTTAATGATTAATTTTTTTTCTTTTTTACTGCTTATCAACCTTTGAAGATTATTTAAAGCTAGAAATATATTTTCAGATCATTTTAGATATAATAATTATGTACATGTGAATCTCGAAACGTGACATCGGAAATGCGATTTCGAATTCCAGTCGAATTCGTTGCATTCACTTAACTGTAAATACACTTGGGAAAAGTAAGAATCCGCCGTTTCTCCCTCTAGCAATGGGTTAAATATCCAAACTCTACTGAATTATATAGCCCTGGTTGGCAATCTGTCTACCACAAAAGTAACGACAAACTAATGCTGAAAAATTTTCAGCCCAGATTATCATGTCTCGAAAGGGACATGGTTGCCTTAGCCTGTATCAAATATGGCACTTAACTGAATACAAATCAAACTGATTAACCATTAGCTCATGAGTGAAAAAGTAGATTCCTATCTTTCGCAAGGGTATGTGCACATAAGTGAATATAGCGAGTCACAATGAAATTAAAACAAGGATCTCCGATCTCAAATTCGAGCAGTTATCAATTTCACTATCTGCAAATTTAAGGTAAGGACAGTTGGTATTTCTAAGCAGTCGGCTATGTTGGTATCAAAAATTATTTATAAATGGAACTTTGTCTGTGCGTGTGTATGTGTGTGTGTGTCTGTGTCTATGTGTGTGTCAGTTACCTATAGACTCCGAAACGGCTGAACCGATTTTTTTTTACACCAAATAATCGAAAATATCGGGTTACACGATATTCGAAAAAATCGGGTTATAGAAGGTAGTGGTTCGATTTTAATCAAAGATGATACCCTCATAGACAAAGACATAAGAATCGATATTCAGAAGTTTCAAGGTTGCAGTTTTTACAATAGTTCAGAAAATTAATAATATATATATATATAGTAGGCAAGATGTTTGTGTGTGTGTGTGTGTCTGTTCATCTGCCTGTATATCTATTTTTTTCAGCCCTTTTATTTATTTATTTTTTATTCGTGTTTGGCTCTAAGTAGGTATAATTGTCGTTCTTCGTCTCAGCCATGTCAGAGGACTTATTTAGCCTTCAAAATTCAGTTTACGACGAAAAAAAAAACTGATTTGATACCGATACCAGGAAATAAATTTGAATTACATCTATTAATTTTTCTTTCAGGTTACGGTTTTGTTTTAACTGGAAACAACTATTGCTTTTTAGTCTTTCGTGCCAACGTCCAAAGAGTCTGAGCTCCAGGACCATGGATTAGTTTTAAAGCTTTCATTACACCCGTGCTAACGTCGGACTATACTGCTAGTTAACTACAATCAAGAACCACTGCTTTAAAGTGATATTGTCGTAAAGCGTCGGGCAGTTTGAAAAATATACACCAGAACAAAGAGAAGGGGTAAAAACTACATATCATAAAGTGTGCTGAGAGCAAGAACTTTATTTAACTTTCATAGTAGCATAATTTTAAACATGGACAAAGGAAATAAATGGTTATTACAATATAAAACGTTACGAGATTATATATATATATATATATATATATATATATATATATATATATATATATAAAGAGCATTTTATGTAAAATATGAATAGTGATTAAATTAAAAAAAACATATTCCTACATAACACGGTTAAATCTGTTTATGCTTAAATAGATCAAAGGACGAGCAAATCACTACGACAATAGTATATGTTAATAGGTGCATTTTAAATTATGTGATGAATGATCAAAACAGTTATTTTAATTGATATATAGACGGTTACGTTCGTAAAAATAACATAAAATGATAAGTTGTTCTTTCTCATATATATATATATATATATATATATATATATATATGAATATATATATATATGCGAATATATATATATATATGCGAATATATATATATATATGCGAATATATACATACATACATATATATGTATGTATGTATGTATGTATGTATTTATATTTATAAAAGATTAAATAATTTAGACATATGTCTACTTATTTTAATCCTCTCGTAGACACGATTAAGTTCTCTGATATAGTGATTAAAGAGAGAAAGAAAGACACTGTAGGAATCTGCTATAAAATAGTAATTATACAAAATTGAATAAATGGCACAAAAGTTAAACCCTCCAAGAAAAAGTTTTTCTACACTGAATTAAAATAAACATTAAACAAATTTTAATTAATAATTACTTTATTAATTACCTCTTTGAGCAACAAACTAGACGAGCTATTAAAAGTATTAACATAAATCCAAAAACATCATAATACTTCCTAAAATAACCCTAAACATATCATTCTTTAATCTATATCTACAAAACTGAGGAGGGTGGACGTTGTTTAAGTATTTATTTGTTTGATAGATTCCACTTAGCGTCTGCATTTTGCGGTCTAGCTCGACGGATGTTGCGCGCAGATGTAGATTAAAATTTTAGAACGCTAACGACACCTTTAAATTTTTCAGAAATCCAAAACTATGGAGTAGAAAAATATATATTATCACCCCACAAAATCAGGGATCAGTTTATGTATTGATTATAATATAAATCGATCACCCCACTTTATATTATCTATATCTTTATATGTTGTCCCTCCTGTTCACATCCTAATCCAATAGAGACATTCTACATTGTTATCTATATCTATAAAAATGACGAGGGTGGACGTTGTGTAAGTATTTGCTATGTAAATTCATCATATGTTGTTTATTCTTATTATACCTTAAACTACCCGAGTGAAACCGGGCTAAACTGCTTCTTTTTCTATGTACCTTGTCCTTTAGGACGTAAGCGATCATGGCCTTCCATGTCTCCCTATCCCTGGTGGCTCTTAGCACGCTTTCTCCTGTAACATTTGCAGTCCCCGTTTTGTCATTCACCTTCTCAGGACTTTCAAATATGTTATTCGCTGCTTTCATCTGTCTCTATTTCCCTCTAGCTGGTCTGTTAGTATCAGGTTCTCCAAGCCCTCCTTCCTCATTGCATGTCCCAGGAACTTCAGTTAAAGGAATTCTAACTTTAAACAAGATGAAAAAATATCGTCCTTGCCTCCTAAGCCACGTTTAGTAAAATACGTAGATGTCTCGATGTGTAGAAGATATTTAAAAGGTTGCAGATTAATACAAATTGTTTTGTATTCAGTCCTTACTGTGTATCCGAAATTCTATTTAAAGTAGTGTCGAATGTTAACGTTTTGACTACATCATTATTTTCTACTAGCAGTATAGCCCGGCGTTGCTCGGGTGTAATGAAAGCTTTAAAACTAATCCATGGTCCTGGAGCTCATACTCTTTGGATGTTGGCATGAAAGACTAAAAAGCAATAGTTGTTTCTAGTTAAAGGGAAACCGTAGACTGAAAAAAAATGAATGGTTGTAAATCAAATTTTGGTTTCTTGGTATCGATATCAAATTTTCTGCACTATTGTAAGAACTGCAACCTTGAAACTTCTGAATATCGTTTCTTATGTCTTTGTCTATAAGTGTATCAAATTTGATTAAAATCGGATCACTTCTTCTATAACCCGATTTTTTTCAATTATCGATTTTCGATATTTATCCGGGTGTACATCGACACAAAACCTAGCTAAGAACACTCGCAGACGCTTATAGTACAACTGTGTAAATTTTCAAGAAAGTCGGTTCAGCTGTTTCAGATTTTAACGGATACACACACACACACATAGACACACACATACACAGACAAAGTTCCATTTATAAATAAGTTTAGATACGAGTAACATGTACTATCCATTTTAGTCGTTGTTGCTCCTGGCAGTTCTCGAGTAGTTTGGCCAGTAGATTTGCTATGTGTATGTAAGAACTGAGTTGCTAACCTCTTCTTCATTTTTAAGCAGATTGTCCAGGATTGACTACCATACACGACGGCTGATATCACTCACTCTTTACTTTGTTTCAGTGGTGACTTAATTACGGGATGTCTTTTCTTTCAATCTCTTTTCAGTTTTCACTTTTGATAAAAAGTGTTGCGTCTTGATCTTTTCATATTCATTTTGTTTTCCTATTCTACCATTCATATTCGGAGATTTCCTGTAACTATTATATAAATTTGACTCTCGTATTATTAACTCGTCTAAAACTGAGTGCATGGCCATCAGCAAAAGATACAATCCAAAATGCCAAATACAGGTGGAGAATAACAGAATCAAACAAGTACAAGAATTTAAGTACCTAGGAAGTGTTCTAACAGGAGATGGAAAGTGCGACACGGAGATCCGAAGGCGAATTGGCATGGCAAAGGACGCGTTCCAGAAGATGAGCAAAATACTAACACACAGGAAAATCTCAATAGAAACGAAGAAAAGAGTGCTAGACTGCTACGTGATGTCAGTTCTTCAATACGGCCGTGAATGCTGGACAATATCATCGAAAATGAGGACAAAACTGGAAGCGGCCGAAATGTGGTTCTACAGAAGGATGCTACGGATATTGTGGACTGAGCATACAAGCAACGACGAGGTGTTAGAAAGAATGGCAACAAAAAGGAAATTGATGCTGAGCATCAGGAAGAGACAACTGAAGTTCCTGGGACATGCAATGAGGAAGGAGAGCCTGGAGAACCTGATACTGACTGGACAGATAGAAGGAAGGAGAGACAGAGGAAGGCAGCGGATAACATATTTGAAGGGACTGATCGGGTGGATGACGGAACGGGGGTTGCCAGGAGCAACAGGAGCAAACATACTAAGAGCCACAAGGGATAGGGAGACGTGGAGATCCATGATCGCCTACGTCCTGAAGGGACAGGGCACATAGAAGAAGAAGAAGAAGAAGAAGAAGAAGAAGAAGAAGAAGAAGAAGAAGAAGAAGAAGAAGAAGAAGAAGAAATAAGATATGGGAAACTTATGCGTTACAGCTCAGTTACCTACTTAACGAATGCTTATCTCTCGCTGGGACATTTTGCAATTGATATTGTCTAAAACGTTGAGTCATTTTTAAAAACTGTTTTTTTTAAAAATGATATAATCATTGCTAAAAACATTACAATATCGATGTCAGCTCAAACACAGCGACCGTTTAAAATCAACGTTTATGTTAAAAATATTTTCTGATTAAAAATGAAAATTATACAGATGTCCTATTCTGTCGATACTTAAAGCTCAATCAGCGATTGTTGTAAAATTGATCCGGGATATAAAAAGCAACGAAAGAGCATTCTGCCGCAAATTTTGTAAAAATTAAATAGTAGCATCTGTTCGAAACTGTTCCGGCTCACGGCTCCAGCTGTCAACTGCATTTCCAGCGAGACGTCACCATCTGCAGCCAATCGTCGTCAGCAGCAACAATATGCTATCAACTGTCCAATGCTCTTCACCAACCACAAAAACTGTACTTTTCTGAACAACTATCCCTAGTGAAGACAAAGTTGTCTTTTCATGACAACGCTCTTTTCATGATCATTCATAGATATGTGCTTTCTTGAGCTTTGTAGTGCAGTGGATACCGGCTTGGAACGAGAAATCGTGGAGCCGAGTTCGAATTCCAGTTGAATTCATTGCATTCACTTGTGCACAAATATCCTTGAAAAAGATATTAATCCGTCTATTCTCTCCAGTTATGGTTTAAATAACAGGTCAGATTGGTTTCTATATCCTTGATCGGCAACCAGTCTACCACAGAATGTAATGGCAACCTACTGCGGGATAATCTTCTGTCCAGTCAGTCATATCTCTTTCGAGATATGATCGCATAAGCGTGTATCACGTATGGCACTTAACTGACAGAGTTCACTGTAAACTTATTTTGGCTGATGTATTTTAACGAAAATAAACATGGCAGTCTATTTTAAAATGAAGTCTTTGTTCAATAACTGTTTGCGACGTTTTGTTTTCATTTATAGATGTATGGTAACAAATGTAACAAAAAACATCTTTGCTAAAAATTACTGTACATTTTTCCTGCTTCAAATATAACGGTTGACAAATTGCTAGCGATCATTAGAACGTGAAAATTATCAAAAATGGAATTTTTTTATATGTTGTAATGTCATGGTCATGCACATGTTAAAGCATGAAAGAACTGTTCTTTTTACAACCATTTTAGAACATTACTACAGTATTCATAGCTGATTCTATTAATTGACGGCTTAAGTATTTAATGAATATTGCCTCGATAATCTGTAGTTTGCTTTTGTTGTTTTCTTGGTGTAGAATAGTTGTATTATCGATCATTATTTTTTATATTGTGAATGTAGACAGGAATGTTGTTGTAGATGTCTACAAATGGATGAATGGTCGGACAAATGTAACGTACGATGTCTAGTTAATGTGGTTGTCGTAAATCCGACATATATATATATATTTTTTTTTGTCGGAGATACATTCTCTCAAGGGATATTTGAATTGATATATAATGTTGGTTTTACCTAACACATCAGTTAGTGGGGGGGAGTTATTACGGACAATCAAATCAGTAGTATTGCACGTTTTATAATATATTATTAATTTAAATTTTTATTAGGAACAACAGGAGATATATTAGTACGAACGACATCTTTTATTATTTTCTCATTCTTTTTTCTAGTTATCGTACATCTGGTTGCAATGGAAGAATTATATGAATATATATATATATATATATATATATATATATATATATATATATATATATTTGATAGATTGAAGGAGAGAGAGAGAGAGATGAATGGTGAAAATCTTTAATCGAAATGTTAAGTTCTTGCACATATCTAGGTAAAGAAAAAATACGTTAATTTTATTTTCAACTTTTTGTCAAGGTCTGTTGTTACAGACTATCAGTTTGTTTAGTCGTCTTCAGTCTCAGTCCTTGTTGTTGATAAAACTAATACAGTGGTTCGGGCTGGGGTTATTTTCCTTATTAAGAGGAAAGCGAACTTCAGTTTTATAAAGCCCGAGTCTTCAAATCCTGTCACTTCTTTTCTTGAATAGTTTTATTTTCCGGTAGCATTCTCATATTTCTTTCCGTTTCCTTTTTTCATTCATTTGTATTCGGCTGACCACATACAAAGGATGCACAGAATGGAATCCAACCTGCGCGGATTTGTGTTTATGATCCTACATACATTACACAATTACCCACGCAAAAGCAATATACATATATACATACATTTCAATCCTGGGTATAAGCAATCAGATGTTTAATCGTACTGATTATGTGATACAGCGAAACAGATCTGTCTACGAATGACTATTCATGTCACACCTTGATTGAGCACTCTGAAAGAATGGTAGACTTAAAAAAAAACAGGAGCTACTGTAGAATCTATGCATCGTTCATTCAGTAATGAATTAGAACACTCTAACTACTGCTTCCATCTACGAGCTCGGAGATAGAATCGCCGACTGACGCCAGTTCGGTCGGATTTCAGTCCTGGGTAAAAGCAATCGGATGTCTAATCGTACTGATGAGCTGTGATACAGAGAAACTGATTTGTCTGTGGATGAATATACATCCATATATATATATATATATATATATATATATATATATATATATATGGGAAAAAACTACTAAGAAGTTGTAAGTTAAAAATGTATTTTTTGACAGTATTTATTTATTTCTATTATTATATATAAAATTTTAAATTTTAAAATCATTTGTTTTCTGATGAAAGGCCAAGGCCGGTCTGAAATATCAAATATATATATATATATATATATATATATATATATATATATATATATGTCTATAATAATAGAAATAAATAAATACTGTCAAAAAATACATTTTTAACTTACAACTTTTTAGTAGTTTTTCCTATACATATTAAGACAGTATACGTGGATTATCATTATGATATATATATATATATATATATATATATATATATATATATATATATATACAGAGGCCAACTAACATTGAATGCTGATTGTCAGGTACAAGATAATAGATTAATTTAATCGCATGTCACTAACCATCTCTACATAAAAATACACAAGAAATTCATTAAGTATTTGCCAGTAACACAAAAATGCTATTTGTATTAACTATGATCGCCTGTAAACTGTAAAAACGTATAACAAATGTTAGATGAGCCATAAATTACAAACAATTTTCCATCAATAAAAGGCTAAGTGCCATGCTAAATGCATTTCGTAATAATAATAAATAATAATAATTATTATAATAATAAAATGACACAACACAAAAAACCGATAGATATATATATAAACGCGACAGTTAAAAAAAAAGTGAAGACGCGTTATTTAAAAACAAGGAAAATACTCTATCACACACACACACACACACACACACACACACACACACACACACACACACACACACACACAGACAAAAAGTATTTTAGTAATGGATTACGAAAACAGAAATACTCAGAGCACCGACAATTGTTATTTAAACTATCACCGGATACTTGGAAAATCGTCCGAAATATTGAAACAAAATGTTGAACGATAGGAAAAATAGAAATAAATTTATAAAACTTGGAGAAATTACTTTTTTTTCATTGAATCAAATTTGATAATATACACAAATATATTATACTACGAGGGTCATTCAATAAATAAGGTGAATTTTTCGGTATAAGGATTTCTAATACAGATAGAAACTTACACAATTTTCACATCTGTGCACAAGCTTCCGTATTCCATCAGCGTAAAAACTTTGGACTGATGTCTCAGCCAATCGCTCAAAGCACTTTTGACTTCATCGTCACTTTCAAACTTCGTGCATCTCGTGAACGCTTTCATGGGACCAAACAGGTGAAAATCTGAAGGAGCAAGGTCTGGGCTGTAAGGGGGATTAGGAACTGTTCTTAGACCAGCTCGATGATGGTCTGCACCGTTTGGGCTGCTGTGTGAGGCCTTGCGTTGTCTTGATACAAGACAACTCCATGTGACTGATGACTCCTACGTTTGTTTAGCAGATAGGCTCAAAGTCCTTGCAATGTTATCCACTGTCACCCTTCTGTCAGACTGAATGATGTCATTGACTGATTCAATCACCTCAGAAGACCTCACTTCTAAAGGCCTCCCAGGCCTGTCTTTATCCTCAACACTGCTCCGTATTTCTTTAAACAATTTAGACCACTTGTAGACATTGTTTGGTTGAAACATGTGGCACCATGCACAGTTGACATTCTCCTATTATTTTCAACTGTTTTGCATCTTTCAGCAACCAAAAACTTGATAACTGACCTCTGTTCAATCCTGGAGCATGCTTCTTCGTTGGCCATCTTTGTTAATCTCCTAAACTCTAAAAGTTTTTTCAATCTGCAAAAAAATTTAAATCCCTTTGAAAAAGAAGTAAAGGAAAAAAATTATAAAACAGTAGCCTCTATTTGTATTAGGAGTCCTTATACGGAAAAATTTAACTTAATTATTGAATGACCCTCGTATAATATATTTCTTCTATGACTGTAAATTATTGCGATTTATTTATCACTACTAGTTTTCACCTTCTAAAATATTTACGGTTTTTCCCTTTTTTAACATTCTGATGAATCTTAATTCTTAAGTTAATTGTTGAGTAAGGTCGTGAAGAGTACCTGTGTAATAAAGATTTCCCCTATCGCATCGTAAAATTGAGTTTACAAAGTACAGCAAACTATTGGACTGACAATCATAAATAGGAAAGCTGGTCGCTATTTTAGGCAATAGAAATGAAAAAAATTGAAATTGACAATTTTTCCATTTCACTGAAACAACCGTTAATACTTCTTTCTTTCTTTCTTTCTTTCTTTCTTGTCATCTACTCCATAGCTTCACTAAATCGCTGAAAAAAAACAAAAAACAAGATATTATGAAAGAAAAAGGCCCCAATCATAATAAAAATGAACTTTTTCCATCAAAATGTTTATTTTATTATTAAGAGAAGAGATAAAACAATTTTTTGATTATTTAAAAAAAAAATTAACCTCTTCCAAAACATTCAAAATTTTGGTAAAATATCTTGTTTTGATTTTAGTTAGCGGATAACAGAATCGTTGTAAGAGTTTACAATGAAAAACGTAATATTACATAATTCTGTTTTTCCTGTGATAAACACATTAATTAGGAAATTCTTTAAAAAAATCAAAGAAGTGTCGCATTTAATTAAACTTTCCGAACTTATTCACAAATGAATAAAATTATTTTTGAAATCATTATTTTAAAAAAATATTGGTAAAAATATTTTTTTTACATCTGTTGCCATCGACTCCATGTAAATACATGAAATTTTAAGAAATTAAATTTTGTTGCGAAAATTGGTTTTATTAATCAAATACAGGACTAATTGGGAAATGTAAATTTTGTATTAGTTTGTTGAAAAATGTTGCCTCTATTTCCAAAAGGCCGCTCTCGATAGTAAAATAAAAATGCAATATACTATGAATCTTAAAAAATTAGATAAGATTTTAATTACTTGAATGAACAATAAAAATTAAAGACATTATAATCCGAAGAAAATTTGTATTTCGATTAATAATGAAATTTTAACAGAATCATTTTCATTTTTTAAATTAAAATAATTTATAATGTTTCAAAAATATTTTTAAATTACTTCAAAATTTGTTGAGATTAGTTTAAAAACTTCTTAAGCGACGATTATATTTAGTGATAAAAAATTATAAATTTTAATACAAATCGTTCTGCCCTCGTATTTTTAAAGTAATTTTTATTTATTTTTTTATGTAATAGATTTTTTTTGTATGTTAATTTCTATGTAAAAGATCAAGTCATTCAGAGTTTCTTCCCCTCACCGGAAAACATTTTTTACAGTTACGTCACTTGTGATCGCCATACAATTATCTTATCGTACATTTGTCAAATCTGTCAACACATGCATTGGAAAGATCAGAAAAGAGAACTCTATGTATGAAAAATAGTTGTATTCTAACTTTCATGCTATAAATAAGTAATACTTGTGTAAATCAGATTAATTTAACATTAAATTTGTTAATTTTTCAAAAATAATGTGTCACAGATGTATATTTTATTTATGCAAAATTTTAAAACCGGGAATTAACTTTTGTTTACAAATGTGTCGAACGATTAAAAATGACCGAAACATTGAAAGATTTAAAAAATATAAAATTTTTTTATTCTAATTAATATAATTTATGTTTGAAATAAACCAGAGTATTTTGCTTACAGGAAATAGTAAATTTAATCATTTAACGTTTAATTAAAACTAAAATAAAAGTTGCAAGAGAACTATTTTATATTTAAAAATTCATTTTAAAATTTAGTCATCAAAAATGAGTGGAGGTACCTACCAAAATTTATGCGATATTGACAGGAGACTGTAAACTGTTCCCACTTTCTTTATTTCTTTTTTTCTTTTTTCTTTCTTTGTATCACTGAAACGAAGTAGTGCATGTTCCCTCTTTCCACGCAATCAAAACGGAATAGTCCATTATAAATGAGTGTATTGGTAGGACGTAACAGAGAATGAACCCAGTCATTTATCAGTATGTGTTTTTTATTATCTTACTGATATTTACTAACATATAGAAGTCAAGTAGATCAAACATTCAAAACGAAAATATTGCTTTAATTGATTGCTACATGGGTACAATTCACCACCTTAATAGCAATCGTTTACATAACATTGATCGACCTATCTTTAAAATGCAAGTTTAACCTATTTGACATTTTTCTTTCTGTTCTGTTGATTTCGGTGTCGTCAAAAATATTTTGACATATTTATGTCATTTTTATAATTAGTTTTTTTTTATTGTAGATTTTAATACCGAAATCGATAAGATGCTCTTCGAAACTTACTTCAAAATATACCCTATTAGTTTTAAATCAAAAGTTAAATTGCATTTATTGCTTATTAAAATCATTTTAGAAACTTAAAAAACGATCTCTCACCACATCTCTCTTTCTCTTCCAATTTCTATCTTTCCTCTCTCTCTCTTTATAAGCACACACACACACACACACACACACACACACGCATATATATATATATATATATATATATATTAAATTGCATGCATTATAATATATCAATATATATAAATGCTTATATATTTATATATAGATAAATACACAAAATTATAAACAAATATTCGTATGCACATTCACAGTTATATTGTATAAAAATACATCGCACTAACTTTAATATTCTTAATATCTCAACGTTTCAGTGTAATCTGTTTATTGGTCTCTATTATCACGCTGAGTTATATATTAAATATTTAATTTTCTAGTGCTGAATGAAAACCACACGTTTAAATAAACACGCACACATGTGTGTCCGCTATGTATGTGTGGAAGGAACGACTTTAATTATATATCAGCAATAATGATACATGGATCTCTGCGATAATTAAATCTCACGTATTATAAAAAACATTAAATTTTCCACAACCAAATCGTAAGTATAAATATCAATTATAGATATATGTATACACGTTTAATGGAACATACCTTAACTTTAACATATATATATATATATATATATATATATATATATATATATATATGCTAACAATAATATTACTGCTTAATAACTTCTAAAAAAGGGAAAAATTTTGCTCAGGTCGTAGAAGGAGGACTTAGATAATGATGATATGAAAGAGCAACTATAAAAAAGAAGAAGAAGAACAACAACAACAACCACAACAACAACAGCAACAACAACAACTGAACGATCACTAATACAAGAAAGACAGCGACATTAATAATAATAATAATAATAATAATAATAATAATAATGGGAAGAAGAACAACAACAGCAACCACAAGGTGAGCAACAACAAAAAACAGAAGCAAACGATGAAGAATAAGAACACTGAGCATAAGAAGAAGAAGAAGAACAACAACAACAACAACAACAATAAAAAAAAACAACAGCAACAACAAGGAGAAGAAGGAATATTTATTACTGCTATATCATAAAGATTGGAAGGAAAATAACAACAAGCTGAAAGAGATTATAAAATATTTAAAACTAAATATATATTATGCAATAATAACAAGATCGTTATATAGAAATAAGATAATGATAGGAATCACAAACACTCAATAAATAAATAAATAAATAAAATGATGTTTAAGATAATCAAAGATATGAAATTTGCCATCAAATAAACACACACACACACACACACACATGCATATATATATATATATATATATATATATATATACAGGTCGGTTTTAATATATGATATGACTTTACATATATATAACTTTACATATAACTTTGTATGTATTAATCTATTGACTAAGTAAAAAGATTCTATCATGTGCATATGTACCTGTATATATATATATATATATATATATATATATATATGTTGCGATGCATAAATATATTTTTAATTTCGCGCATGCGCATGTTTGTTTTTATTTTTGTTTGTCGACTGCACAGTATAGTTGGATCAGTTGGGCTCCAAGTGAAAAAAGTGCACATTTAGGTAATTCACACAAACATAAATTTAGAAACGGCATCCTCTACATCCTAGCATTCGCGTCAGAAACTTCAATGCGAACATTTCTAAGTGTTTGTATGTCCATCCATAGTGCAGTGGATTAAGAAAGAGTTGGATAAGTCTAATGGAAATTACGAGGGTGTTTGGTGTGAGCTTTTGTAATGAAGAATTTGTGCTACCATTCATCATCCCACAGGGCCACTTATTCAACACGGAGGCCTACATCAAGTGCATTGATGAGATAAAGCTGCCTTGAATCAAGAGGGTGGCTGCTGGAAGAACCTATATCTGGCAACAAGTATCGGCACGCATGGCTGTCAGACTAATTTTTTCGCCACATCACGCCTTACATTTGGTTACTTTATTCCCTAAACTGCAAAACTTTGTTAAGTGTGTCCAGGGTGACAGAACAAAAAATAAAAAAAAATAAAAAAATAACATTCTAGCATCAAAGATGAATTGATATTAAGGATTATGGCAGCATTCAACAATTTATACAAGGAGACAGTCCAAAAGAGATGCAGATAATTCCAATTCATCTATCACACCCTATATGCACAAGCTTACAAAAAAAGGCTTTAATCTATCTATCTATCTATCTATCTATCTATATATATATATATATATATATATATACAGATTAATTAGTTTATATATATATATTGTAACTAAGTTGTGGAACTCGTAGGTTTATTTACCTTTTTGTTCATGCATTTACTTTTATAAAGAGTGCTCACTACAAATGCAGAGCGTTTTATTTTTCTAAAAAAATCACCTGAGGATGAAGCCAAAACATAATGAGCTGGCTTTTAAACATGAGAATTTTTTGTGTAATGTTACTATGAATTTAAAAACATTGTAACAACCATTACAGTATATATATATATATATATATATATATATATATAGATAGATAGATTAATTGTTTTTTTTATTTTTCATAATTATATTAGCCCAGTAAACAGTTGTATTAAAAAGTATTCAATACAATTGTATTGTATAACATTTGAATATTTTTCATTTGGAAACGAGTTATTTTACGACCCTGCTGATTTACAATAACTGTAAATTATTGTTATTGTTAATCGCCTAAAGACACCGATAGACAGAAACATAGGTCGGAAAATAACTCGTTTCTAAATGATTATATATCATCAGGTGTTAATAGAAGAATTCCCAATGCTGTTTAACAGCGCATAACTCGTTTCCAAATGAAAATATCATATATATATATATATATATATATATATATATATCACTTATTTATAATCCTGCAATGCCTATAGATATTGACTATAGATATTCACAAATAAAACAAACATGCAAGTGGAAAAACAAACTCCAAATCTGGACATTATTAGGCGTAATATTAATCAATTTTTTTCATGGTACCCCTTAAATTTTCAAGGCATTTTCCAAACTGACAGTTTTATCATTTTAAACTAAGGAAAATAAAAGACACTATAATCTCCTCCCGTGAAACTCTCATTCAATAATATTGTTCACTTTGTTTCATCGTCTTTATATCTAAACATAGATATAATATAATTTATACAATAATTATGTTGTTTCAGGTGCAGTTTAAAAAACAATAAGCAGAAAAACGTAAGTTGATTTCAGTGAAATACAAATCCATATTATTTTTATCAAGTTCATTTTTGATAGGATTTAAAATGCCAGCGCCATTACATTAATATCACGACAGAGCTCAGTTGGTGATGAAAACAAAACTAAAAGAAAAATGTGTAGACAGCTCTACATATGCGTATTTGTGAATATGCCTCCGCATAATATGCATTTATGTGTAAGAAAAGGATAGATAGCTATAATCGTAGCCGTGTGTATCTTAATTTATACACACGTGTATAGTGAGTCTCTTGAAAATTATTGGCGCTAAGATTAATGCATTTAAATGTTTGACGTTATAACATTTGGTCATATTTTGAAGTGAGTTTTGCGCGGAACATATTTAAGCACATGCATATTAAAAGGACTTCAGCAACCAACAATAATTATGTGTATCTCTGCTTGCATAAATGTATACATCTGTCTGAACAAACATGAGCCTGTCAAGGTATCTAAATTTCATCTATGTGTGTGTGCGTGCGTGCCCTTGTATACACAAAAACATGGAATTCGATTCGTAAATAACGAAATACTTATATTTCTTTATATACAGATATTATATATATATATATATATATATATATATATGGTCATCCGCAGAGAGATCTGTTTCGCCGTACGGTTAGACTCCGATTGCTTTTTTAACCAGGATTGAAACCCTACCAAAATGGCGTCAGTCGGCGACTCTACCCTTGGGCTATGGGCCTTCGGTGGAAGTAGGCAGACTTTTTAGCGCATATCATTATACGCGCCAAATAGCTAGAGCTATTTCTAATTCATTTCACTAGATGAGCGATGCGTACATATATATATATATATATATATATATATATATATATAGTGTATCGAGGCAGCAGATAATTTTCTAAACATATACTGTTAAATATAAAAGACAATGAATGTCTATTACGTTTAATCATTTTTCGTTCTAAACATCGTATTTTGTCTTTAATTTCAGTTGAAAATAAAGACAAGAATTCTCAAACAAATGAGCCGAAAGCTTAGAACCAACTTAATATAAAATTGTCCAAATGTTGGGGAATTTTTGTCTTTATTTAAACTGAAATTAAAGCCAAGATAAGATGTTTGGAACGGTTCATGATTAAACATAATAAACATTCATTGTCTCTAATCTTTAACAGTATATATATATATATATATATATATATATATGCTGTTGAGTTGTGATGTTGCTTAATGCAAAGTTTGTTGTTTTTCAGCGGTATACTGATAAAAAGATAAGTCAAGTATGTATTTTATCATAAAATGCACAATATTGAGATAATGATATATATATATATCAATCATCCACATAGAAACCATTTTCGCAGTTCATGATCGAAATTCAACCGTTTTGGTCTCATTCGGAAGTGAAATTTTAGCGTGTTATACATTAGCGGTGTATACACACGCCAGTCACCGCAAGAACATATATATATATATATATATATATATATATATATATAGAGAGAGAGAGAGAGAGAGAGAGAGAGAGAGGGAGGTTTGTCATTTACTGAGCAGAGTCATGCCGAATTTGCTGATTTTGATGTTTCACCCGTCAGGGCATTTTTTTTTTTCTATGAAACAGACTGAAAATATTTTTTGTGTTGAAAATTCAAAAAATACTATTTAAATCACAAATTAAAAAACATGTCTCTATAAGAGAGACATTATATATCGAACAATTTTCTTCTACCATCAACTTTATATTATTTAACAGAGGAAATAGCGTTTTGAAAGTTTTTCAAAAATAGGCAGACGATCACGCGATGTCCAGTCGCGCGCATCAGGTGATAGCTTTTAAAGAACGCTCCCTTTTAAAGACACAAAATAAATTACGTTACAATCAATTCATGAGGATAAAATAACAGCATCGAAAAATAACATCCTTGAAAAAGGCCAGTGAAGTCGCTGAGAGTGCTTGGAGAGTAAAAATTATGAAACGTTTTTACATTGCTTATCTCCAGCAAAAAGGAAACATGTAAGAATATTTGAAAAATTAAATAAAAAATTAACAAATATTTATTTGTCGATGGTACTTAACGAAACAGGTTTATACATACACACAGACATGACTGACTGGGCAGAAGATTATCCCGCTGTCGGTTGCCATTGTTTTCTGCGGCAGATTGGTTGCCAGCCAGCCTGTCCTGTTATTTAATCCTTAACTGGATGGAAGGGGCGGATTAATACCTTTCCCAAGGGTATTTGTGCGTGCGTGAATGCAAGGAATTCAACTAGAATTTGAACTCGGGTTCCTGATTAGTCGTTCCGAGCCGATATCCACTGCACCACAACGCACATATTCATAAAAAATGACGTATAAAAATACACACATTTGTACGTATTTGTTAAGCAAAGTATTTAAATGTAGCACTTAATACTGATGTCTTTCCATACTCGGCGATCTGGTCTTCCAGCAGAGATCAACTCAATCAAAAACCAAACCCATAACACTTCATCCTACTCCCTCCACATTATTGGCTAAATTCAACCCCCGAAACTTTATTAGAATTATCTGTGGCATCTCAAATATCGCCGACGCATAGCCGACCTTCTTGATTACCGCACTGACGGTGTTCTCACGTTCGTAATTACCCATAACCCCAGGGATTGGATACCTGCTGATAAATTTATAGATTAATTTCATTAAGTATCGCATAATATTGCATCGATTGGTTGCCTGCTTTTCGCAACACGCTTGTGCCACGACATGATATTTTCAGTTCATTTTTTTTTGTTAATTTCTCATGCAGTGTTTCGCATTATTTCGACCTTTACATATTTTGTGTCTATCTATCTATCTATCTATCTATCTATCTATCTATCTATCTATCTATCTATCGGAGTCTGTTCCGTATCTATCTATCTATCTATCTATCTATCTATCTATCTATCTATCTATCTATCTATCTATCGCAGTCTGTTCCGTATCTATCTATCTATCTATCTATCTATCTATCTATCTATCTATCTATCTATCTTAAGATATATACAAAGAGAAAGAGAGAGAGAAAGATAGAGAAAGAGAGAGAGAATAAAACAGAGCGAGGAATAGATCATTTGTTCAAGACCTTCACTACAGAAAATTTAATTGAACGCAGGTGCTTAAATTTATTGATGATGATATGAAAGAGGAATTACCTGCTCTCAGAAGATTTTATATACTTTAACGATATTCAGGGTGCAATGGGTATATTGTCGCCATTTTGTAGTGTTAATTTCGCATGCGCGGTGTAAGATTTTACTTTTGTGGACTGTACAGTATATTAGAGTAAGTTTGGTACCGTCTGTGACAAAAACAGCACCATGATGTAACTTATTCCACGAAAAATTTAGAAACATCATGTTGTATTTCTTGGCATTTGCACCGGAAACTCCAATACGAGTGTTTAGGTTTCAATCTGAAGACAATGAAGAGGATTAGGAAACGGTTAGATGAGTCTAATGGTGATTACGAAGGTGTTTGGAGTGATCACTAGTGATGACAAAGTTATGTTTCCATTTATCTTGCAACAGGGCCTTAGATTCAACAAGGATGCCTTCAACAAGAGCATTGAGGACTTAGCACTGCTTTAGATAAGAGGGTGGCTGCTGAAAAACCGTATGTCTGATAAGAGGTCTCTACACCATGCCACAGAACAGGATAAACAGCTCAAGAATGTCAGACAATTTCTGATATGTCATCACTTCGTAAATCAGTCAAACTAACTCTTTAAACTGCAACACGCTTTATGTGTAAGGCAAAATTGAACAATGAATGCAATGGCCACACAGTAAATACTCTGGGTAAAAAAATCTAGTTTTGAATAGACAGAATTTATAATTTTATTAATCAATACAATATTCTTGCAGTCAAGATACACTATATATATATAATTAAATAATTAGTTACTTTTTGGTCATAGTTAAATTAAACCAGTGCACAGTTGAAGTAAATTTTATTATACGAGTATCATTCAATAAATAAGGTGAAATTTTCGGTATAAGGATTTCTAATACAGATAGAAGCCTGTTTTTTTTTTAATTTTTTTTCTTTACTTCTTTTTCAAAGGGATTTTATTTTTTTGCAAATTAAAAAAAATTGAGAATTTTGGATATTAACAAAGATTGCTGACCAAGAAGTATACTCCAGGATTGAACAGAGATCAGTTGTCAAACTTCTGATTGCCGAAGGGTGCAGACCAGTTGAAATTCATAGGAGAATGTCAACTCCCTATGGTGCCACATGTTTCAGCCCAAAATGTCAACAAGTAGGCTTAATTGTTTAAAGAAGGACGGAGCAGTGATGAGAATCAAGACAGGCTTGGGAGGCCTACAGAAGTAAGAACTCCTGAGGTGATCGAATCAGTCAGTAACTTCATTCAGTCTAACAGAAGGGTGAGAGTGGATGGCATTGCAAGAAAATTGAGCCTACTTGTTGGACAAACGCAGGAGTCATGCGTCACATGGAGTCGTCTTGTATCAAGACGACCTAAGACCTCACACTTCTGGGAGATAACGTTGAAAAAAAGGTAAGCTTCTATCTGTCTTAGAACTCCTTATACCGAAAGATTTACCTTTTTTATTGAATGACCCTCGTATTATAGAACTTTTGAATATTTTTCATTTAGAAACGACTTATTTCACGACCTAGGTTTTACCTTTCAGCGTCTTCAGGCGATTTGTAATTTTTACGAGTTATGAATAATTAATACTTATCGTAAATAACCTGAAGACACCGAATGGTATAAACCTAGGTTTCGAAATAACTCGTTTCTAAATGTATATATATATATATATATATATAGGTATAGAGGTAAACAAATAAATAAATAAATATATATATATATATATATATATATATATATATGTATGTACACGCGTAGACACACATCAGTATATAAATATTATTCAGGTGTTAATAAAACAAAGCTCCATGTAGTATAACAGAGCGTTTCTGGTACGACTCTCAATTTCATGCGATATGCAATCATTAGAAGCATATGCACCTGAAGATCGCATACCGCATGAAACTCCAAAACGTGTCTAAAACGTAGAATATATATATATATATATATATATATATATATATATATATATATATATATATATATATATATATAATGCTTGTATTAATTTTTGTTTTTAAAATATATATTTGCAAAATTCTCGATATTCTTCCACATGGCACCGATCAACACATAATGACAGATTATATAATTGCGACTCCTCCGAAAAAAAGATATTGATTTTAACCTGGATAAATAAATTTATGCAAAGCGATATAAAATATTGTAATAATAATTTTTTGTTTTTAATACTCAATATGTTATGACATTGTAGAATTCATATCAATTTAATATAGTCTCTATCTTTCAGACGTAATATACACCGCAGTTTGATTTAAACCTTCTACAAGTTGGTGTCATTTCACCAAGACGTATGCGTGAACATTTGTCGAGTGAATGTAGTCAGATTGAGGGCTTCGTGAAGCTAGTTTTCATTTCAGAAAATTACTTCGGATTTAAAAAAAATATTGCTCATTAGTATTGTGATGAAGATAACAGTGATCATAGGAAATTTATTGCATGCCCCAATCAGATACTAGAATTATTAATAATTATCACTGTTACTTGTTTAGCATTAACATCGCAAATATTGTTTGCAACACATCAGAACAACACTATTTACATTGTTCGGACTATTGTTCTCATTTTTGTTGCCATTTGTACAACATTTCAGCCGTTGTACGCTCCAGTCATCTTCAGGTGCTAGGAATTTTAACCAAACCATTTATCACAATCACTGGGGTATATCATTCTCATTTCTTGTGCGAAGCCTCTTCTGGTAGTCATGAGTTATCTCCTTCTAACCCGACTTTTTATTTTACTTGTTCACCATTGCTGTAGCCTGGTATTGAACTCACAATACTTTGGAACAATTCACTGGAATTACGCAAAATCTATATCCACTGGGTCATGTGTTCTTAATAACAACAAATGAGTTTCTGGGAGTTATAAACTTAATGTTCAGTAACCATATTTTTTTCCCATAGGTCATATTGCAATTTTTTTGTCTAGTATACGAAGAAGGCAGGAGCTTACAACGGCCGAAACATCATACAAATGATAATAAAGATAAGAACAATAATCAGAATAATGTAAATAGTGAAAATACTGCCTCACCTCAGAAATATAGACAAATACATCAGAACAAATATTGCTAACACGTAACACTGGGTATCGTTCAGTTTTCCCAATATTTAACAAAAGTCTAAATTATACACACTTTCTCTTACGTCACAAATAACTGTGTGCACGTCTACATTACTGTCATAAGAAGTTCAACAGTTGGTTCGAGAAAACTTTGTTGTTTCCAGTGACGAGGAGCTTTTCTACAAGTAATGAACTTATGTGCAAGCATCGTCTATTTGGCAAAGAGCACCTTCCAAAATGTATTCACGTAAAACACAAATTTAAACCTTGAAACATGATGCGGTATAATTTAAAATTCACGCTGCGCATCGGTATGTTTTGAAGGAACATTGAACAATTCTTTTTAAGTCTAGTATATTATTCAAATCGTTATGTGATTATTGCTGCCAAAAGAAGCTATGCACTGTTCCAGCAGGATAATATCCGCCCATTTGTTGCCCACAATACTCAACAAGCACTGAAAGATATTCGATACTATCTTTGGTTTTACCAATTACCAAATCACATTGAGTATACATAGGATATTATTATGGGAAAACACCTATTTCGTTTAAGGTAACCATTGTAAATCTAGAATAGCTCCCGGATGCATTTCTATGACTATGTTGATAGTAACTGTTTTGATAAATTTCCTCTATTTTACTTACAATTTATGAATTTAAGAATAGTAGCAGACTGACGTTCTAGAGAAGGATGCTGTGGATATCATAAATCTAGCATGTGAGCAATGAAAAGGTCTTGGACAGAATGGAAACAAAAAGGAAATTAATATTGAGCATCAGGAAGAGACAGCTAAAGTTCCTGGGACATGCAATGAGGAAGGAGGGCTTGGAGAACCTGATACTAACAGGCCAAATAGAGAGAAGGAGAGACAGAGAAAAGCAGCGTGTAACGTACTTGAGTGGTCTGAGCGGGTGCATGTCAGAACGGAGGTTGCGTAGTGTTATAGGAGAAAACGTGCCAAGAGCCACTGGGGATAAGGAGACGTAGAAAGCCAAGATCGCCTTCGTCCTAAAAGGAACATGTAAAAAGAAGAAGAAGAAGAAAAAAAAGAAGAAGAAGAAGAAGAAGACTGGCAAAAAGGTCACATTATTTTACAGCTGATATGACTAGATGTAGCATTAAGTTTTGTGTTAACAATTTCTTCTTTCACGTGTCACTCTTGGGGAACTGCTATCCAGTCAACATTGATATCCCAAAATTTTGTTAGGAAGGTGACTAATCGTTTAAAGGGTTTCACAGCATGCGGAAATTTTGGAAAGTGTCTGAAAAAAACATAACTCCAGTTGACGATGGCATTGCAAGGGAAATTGTCAAGACAGAACTTTTCGCAAGCTACCGATGGTTGCCTTTGCACGAAATCACAAGACATCGTGATCGATATTTAAATTTTCTAAATGAAGCATAAATTAAGATAACACTTAACATTTTATTTTAACAAACTAGCAGTATAGCCCGGCATTGGTCGGGTGTAATGAAAGCTTTAAAACTAATCCAGTGTCCTAGAGCTCAGATTCTTGAATGTTGGCACGAAAGACTAAAAAGTTTCCAGTTAAAGCGAAACCGTAGACTGAAAGAAAAATGAATGGATGTAAGTCAAATTTTGATTTCCTGGTATCGATTTATATATATATATATATTATCGATTTTCTGCACTATTGTAAGAACTGCAACCTTGAAACTTCTGAATATCGTTTCTTATGTCTTTGTCTATGAGTATATCAAATTTGATTAAAATCAGACCACTCCTTCTATAACCCGATTTTTTCAATTATCGATTTTCGATATTTATTGGGGGTATCTCGACGCAAATCCTAGCTAAGAACACTCGCAGACGCTTATAGTACAACTATGTAAATTTTCAAGAAAATCGGTTCAGCCATTTCAGAGTCTATAGGTAACGGATACAAACACACACACACACACAGACAAAGTTCAATTTATAAATAAGTTTAGATCAGTCAGTTAAGTGCCATGCTCGATACACGCTTGGGCGATCATGTCTCGAAAGAAACATGACTGACTGGGCAGAAGATTATCCCGCAGTAGGTTGCCATTGCTTTCTGCGGTAGACTGGTTGCCGCCCAAGGCTCTAGAACCCAATCTGTCCTATTATTTAACCCATTACTGGAAGGAAGAGACGGATTAATACCTTTCCCAAGGGTATTTGCACGTAAGTGAATGCAATGAATTTAACTGGAATTCGAACTCGGTTACCCGATTTCTCGTTCCGAGCCGATATCCACTGCACCACAACGCACAGTTTAGATATATTTACCAAAATTATACAAAATATCTTGAAACATTAAATAATAAATTTATTCAATAAAATTAGCATTGATTTCAACCATGACTTCCTTGATTAAAATGCAGAATGCAAACATAATCGTTGCTTTCACCTCATAATTGGTGTTACAAATATTTTTGTAGGTTTCTCGCTTAACTGCTCAACACATAACAATTACGGGAGTGAATTTGAAAAAGGTTTGCTATACTGCTTAGCATTCGCGCCTGATGCTATATTTCACTGTTTGAGTGTCAATCTGAGGACAGTGTAGATAATTTCGAAAAAGCTGAATGAGTCTAATAGCGATTAAGAATGTACGTCATCTCAGAAAACTTACTCTGATTGTTCTGATAAAAAAAAAACTCCTGAAATTATTGGTTAGGGTCACAGACTCAACACGGATGCCTGCATCAAGTACCTCGAGGCGGTAGGGCTGCCCTGACTCAAGAGGGTGGCTGCTGGAAATCCGTGTGTCTGATATGAAGTCACTACACTATGCCAAGATAACCAACTTTTGGATGTCAGATAATTTCTGCTACCAAATGATCCCTTATATCTGACCACCCAATTCCCCAGACTGTTGCCCACTAAATTTTCGAAGAATATTTAAAAATGTAGAAGCATAAAAACTATTACGCTCTCAGTTCAAATAATTTCAAAGAATACTTAAAAATATAGATATTTAATTTAAGAGGAAAAAATTAAATATAACAGCTCAATATTTTTCTTTTTTCTTAATAAAAATATTTTAGTCGCGTTTGACACGTGTGATTTGATTTCTGTGACGTAATCTAGCAACCATCTTAGATCTTAGATGTTTTACGGAGCAAATGTAAACAATCAGCTCCGTTGACGAAAAAGTTCAAAAGGTAAAAATTGCTGAACTTAAACTCAAAAAGTATGTGTCGACCTGGCTTCCCTGTAGATATGTATCCCTAGAAATTTTGAATGGCGTAGCTTAAAAAATGTACGCGTGCTTAGGGAACAGTCACACACAGACTCACAGACTGCCTTGTATATATATAGATATTAAGAAAAGATGTTGATAGAACCAATGGACAATTTGGCAAAACCTAAAATGCTTATCCAGATAAAGTGATGAACAGAAATGACAATAATGAAAAAAAAAAAAGGCAAACCTACCTACTAAGTAAAGTGCTATTAGCTTATATTTTCCAAACAGAGCAAAAACCTCTTAACAACGGTAAATCCCATGAAATGATGGTGCTTGTAATAAATCGAGCTTCACGCTGATACGGTCTATATATATATATAAGAAAAATTAAGACAAATGCTCACAGATCAGATTCGTGTAGAATCCTTCGTTAAATAAAGACGGAAGGCTGACGATTGCTCACTTGAAATAGGCCCATACTTCTGATTCACCATGAAATAACGGGTCTGTCTTAATTTCTTTAATATTTGCTCTATATGTATTCATATGCATATATATTTAGAGCTCTCTTAGAGAGTTATCCTACCCCTATATGTAAAGGATACTCCTTTAGATTCTTCTATGCCCACACTGCATGCTGATATATATATATATATATATATATATATATATATATATATATATATATATGACATGGTGGAGAAAAATCGGAACAAATGACCAATCATCATCATTTTGTATGAAGGGGTTCTTTGATAGCCTTAGAATTTTGTCACAGGAGACTATACTGAAAAATAGTGAAAAAACTGTCTTTTTTCTTCATTTTCTTCTGGGTGAAGCTTAGAGATTTTTGAACGACCCTTGTAAAGTGCTGTTTAATATCTTATCGCCCACAGATAAGTGAAAATATCTTCTCAGATGAAAAATGGACATGAAGTGACAAAGATGTGATCCTACTGAATTACTTTGAAGATACGATAGACTTAAGAATAATAAAAAAATCTTTAAGCTAAACAGGAACTACAAGTTAACTGATGATTACAATCAGAGACAGTGGACATGTGTGCTGCACATAATTGGGGATCGTAGTTGGTAGGTAAAATTACAGTTTAATACAATTCGTTCTCTCGCCCACAAACACACACACGCACATACACACACGCACACACACACACACAATTTTCTATTAAATAGGCTGCCATGCCAATAACGAGAAATTCTTTTGGTTAAGAGAGTTGGTGTGGAACAGACCGTAAACAAGTCAATTCACAGCTTTTCAGTGTGCATTTAGAGGAGTCTATGTAAAGCCGTTTTGAATTCGATACAATTAATTTGTTTTCTGTGTCGATAATAAATTTATCGCCATTCGCGCGCACGTACACGAACACATACATATATAATAAATATATACATACAGACTAATAATAACGTAACGTTAATTATTTTAAAACGAGTTACGATATCCACGTTTTTGCAAACAAGCCTCTCTGATGTAAGGTAGTTAGCAAGATATGGTAAAAATGCAACATATCAGTAAATATTAGTCAACTCAAATGCGTGGTTACGCATTCAAATTGTATACATATACACACACACACACACATATATACAAATACACATTTATACACACACATTGTATATATATATATATATATATATATATATGCTTGTCTTTTGTTGACAAGTTGTAATATGCTTAGTATGCTTTTGTATATATATATCGTGTGTGTTTGTGCATATATATATATATACATATATATATATATGCATATGCATATATGTTACTGAATTATAATGATGCTGACTTTTAGTGAAAAACTGAGATTTTTCAGTATTTTACAGAGAGGGAAGCGTTTCTGGCGGTTATATTTTTATAGAGTGCTCGGTATTAACATTGAACATTAATAGAATTAATGTAATGAGGATTTAATTTATTAATTTGTATTGTGAGGGCTTTATTATGATGCTTTCTCTCTTCAGGGTTTTTTTTTGTTATGCTAAATTTTGCTAAATAATAATATCTTCACGAAAATTAGAATGACTGAAAAACACTGTCCAGTTAAGTGAAAAACTTCTCCACATTTTTTCTGTATCCACATGTGTGGAAATCATATAACTACTTCGTCCACAATTTTGTTATAGTACCGATGAACCGAGAAAAACAGACCATATTTTTCATTTATATTTCAACCGTTTCTTCTAGTTTGCTCTCCTCCTTGGTATATCGACCTCATCAATATAAGAGTATGAGTAGATTGTCTAATATATTGCTCTTTCTTATTGCATTCTGTGCATGAATATCACCTTCCTTGTTCCAGTATCTTTAAGAAACCAGCACTGTTCTTGTTCTATCTCAGTTTTGTGCTTTGTTCATCATAATCCGGACGATGAGTTTTCTTATGTGGAAGCTATCAAAAAGAGCAATACAGGTCTAATTGTTTACTGCTGAAATATCTAGATATAACCGAAGTATTATGCAAATATTTTTTCTCGCCATTCAAACCTCTAAAAACCACTTTCAATTGTCAGCCAGCTCCAATCTTTAAATAGTATCCAAAATCAAAAAAAATATTTATAGGATAATGTCAACTGTGTATGGTGCCACATGTTTCAGCCAAATAAATTTCTACAAGTGGGCTACATTGTTTAAAAGAGGACAGAGCAGTTTTGAGGGTGAAGACAGGCCTGGGAGGCCTACAGAAGTGAAGTCTCCTAAGGTGAGCGAATCAGTCAATGACTTCATTCAGTCTGACAGAAGGGTGGCAGTGGATGATATTGCAAGGACTTTGAGCCTATCTGTTGGGACAGTACAGAAAATTGTCCATGATAACCTTGCCTACTCGAAGATCAACACATGGCCTTACACAACAGCCCAAACGGTGCAGACCATTAACATGCTGAGCTGGGAACTGCTCATACCCCCCCATTACAGCCCTGACCTTGCCCCTTCAGACTTTCACCTGTTTGGTCTCTTGAAAGCGTTCATGAGCGGCACGAAGTTTGAAAATGACGATGAAGTCAAAAGTGCTGTGAGCGATTGGCTGAGACATAAGCCCAAAGATTTTTTAGGTTAAGGGAATACGGAAGCTTGTGAACAGATAGGAAAAAAATGTGACACTGCTGGGAGACTACGTTAAAAAATAAAAAGCTTCTATCTGTATTCTTCTTCTTCTATGTGCCCTGTCCCTTCAGGACGTAGGCGATCATGGATCTCCACGTCTCCCTATCCCTTGTGGCTCTTAGTATGTTTGCTCCTGTTGCTCCTGGCAACCCCCGTTCCGTCATCCACCTGATCAGACTCTGCAGATATGTTATCCGCTGCCTTCCTCTGTCTCTCCTTCCTTCTATCTGACCAGTCAGTATCAGGTTCTCCAGGCTCTCCTTCCTCATTGCATGTCCCAGGAACTTCAGTTGTCTCTTCCTGATGCTCAGCATCAATTTCCTTTTTGTTGCCATTCTTGCTAACACTTCGTCGTTGCTTGTATGCTCAGTCCACGATATCCGTAGCATCCTTCTGTAGAACCACATTTCGGCCGCTTCCAGTTTTTTCCTCATTTTCGATGATATTGACCAGCATTCACAGCCGTACTGAAGAACTGACATCACGTAGGAGTCTAGAACTCTTAAACCAAAAAATTCACCTTATTTATTGAATGACCCTCGTAGATGTCCTTATACCGAAAAATTCACCTTATTTATTGAATGACCCTTGTATTTAATTGCAGCCTTGATCACTATTTTTTGCTTTCTGAAACTTATTCAATTTTATTGCCTTTCCTTCGAACTAAATTTCATTCTCCTACAATCCCATTTTGTATCTTAATGGTTTAATCCTCTTGTGGCGATATAACTAAAAAATAAAAAAATAAAAAAAGACTCAGACACCCACTACAAGTACTAGAGAAAAACTAACATCATTAAGCATCCAACAAGTCAATACTGATATTGGGTCAAACATGTTTTTCTCAGTTATAACATTGACTATACTTTTAATTCAATTACGAGCAGTTATATTTTGTTTAACCTTCTCCTTGCTAATTAAAAATAAAATTGTGGGCAGTACTTTAAAATACATTTTGCAAACCAGGTTTTACATAAGGATTATATTAACTATAAGCGGAGGAATTACGTCCAAAATCAGTCGTTAACTTGAAATTAATAAAGGGATTTACTTCAGTGATTCTTTTATGTATTGCTGCAATATGTGTCTTATCCAACTGCTACGCTTTTAAAGAAAATTTATATGTTCGTTAATAAGTAAACAGCCTAAACACAAAGAGGGAGAAAAAACGAACAAAAATGCATTAAATGAAATGAAAAAACGCTCTTTAAATAGAATTTCGAAAATCGTCTTTACCATATGATAAAAGAAAATGACATCTTTCTTTTTATTTTTTCCTTGCTCTTCTTTACAATAATTATCTATTTATCTATTCATCTATCTGTTTGTATATATACATATATGGATGTAAACTAGTATAAATATGTGTATACACGCAGGTATACACAGACACACACACACACACACACACACACACACACATATATATATATATATATGTATAATGTAAGAAAGTTATGGAACACGTTACTCCGCACCTCTCTCCTATCGCAAGGCTGTATCACTATGGCTACAAAACTGCCGGCTGAATCGTACTAAACTCCCACCAGATTAACTTACACATCATATTACCAAAAATAAATCATTTTCACCATTTATTTTTCATTTCAACTTATCACCAGATGAGGGGCAAACGTAGCTCCGAAACGCGAAAATCTTTGTGTAGTGATACTATGCTTTTATAAACCATTGTAACAACCATTAAAATATACATATATATCCGCAGACAGATCTGTTTCGCTGTATCACAGCTCATTAGTACAGTTAGACAGCCGATCACCTTTTACCCAGGACTGAAACCCGACCGAATTGGCGTCAGTCGGCGATTTTACCTCTGAGCTACGGGTGCTTGGTAGAAAGAAGCAGACTTTTCATCAGGTGTTAATATAACAGAGCTATGAATTATATATTAATAAATATACGTATTATTCTACGTCTAAAGCAGAATTCGGAGTATCATGAACTACGCACGCATCAGGTGAATATTATGAATCCCGATACAGAATCTGTAAAAATATAATCTCTGATAGTAATTCAACACACCCGGAACTCACACAATATTCAAACCACCGGTTCAAGACCTGTGACAGTTCAAATCTTTTATATTTATTTTTCTGCAATATATGCAAAACAAGATGTTAATTTGAAGAATCTGGAACAGAACTTCCTCTTCAGTTTAATAACCGTAAAAAATGCATCAATGACAACAACAATTACATTGTCACTGCACATATCAGTCCAACGTTTCATACCATTGATGACATCAAACGTATGCTTTTAGCGTCTTTATTCAACAATCGACAAAACGACGCTAATCGTAATAGAAATATATTTTTAATATAAATTCACATATTGAATTGAGCAGGGATTTCTGTTTACTCAGAGAGTATAATTTCCACTGCGAGACCTCTAAGCAACAACAAAAACAACATGCGTCCACTCCTTTGATTATTCCTCGTCGCGTTGAAAAAGAACGCAGGCGCTTCCTGTAAATTCAACTTTCAAATCTTTCTCTTCGTATTTCAATTTATTTAAAAAGTTAATATATAATAAATATCACCAATTTTATTGCCAATATTCTTATAATTTTTTTTTTATTCATGAAATTTCATTAAATCGTTGTTACATCTATACATACGAAACACACACTGACCATCTTTCGTTTTAATTATATATCTTGAAAAATCAATCTGAAACACTACCTTATTTTTGTGAAGACGCCTTATATTTCACTTGTCTGAACAAAATGCTATTAAAATAGCATTTATGAAACCATATCTTACAATAATCTTTAAGGAAAATTCTGATTCATATCACAAAAATTAGTTTAAAACACATTGTCGTACACATCACGCTATTTGAAAGGCCTTGTGTATTAAATATCTTTCCTTTGCCATTAATATTACATTGTTTAGTAATGGTGATGGCGCTTTAAAGGTTTTCTAAAAATAGTAATGATGTTCACGTCCATTCCAGTCCAGGGGAGCACACAACTTTTTCTAATTTGGAGAATATGTGAGTAGACGGAAAATAATTTTGGGGGGCATTAGTATTAATATTTGATTAAATTTAGATCACCATTATTAATTAACTATTAGATCTACTTTATTATTGTTGCGAAATTTAAAAAAAAATTTCTAAGTTTAACAATTTATTAGATTTAGAAAGTTATTCATATATTAAACGAGGAAGAGAAAGGACACACGCATAAATAAACCTACAAACATCCACATAAGGAAACATTCACATACACTGGCTAACAGACACATATACAGATTAATATACCCACGCATATATACATGCACAAATTGCAAGATTTTTTTTTATCGACTTGTCAATTTGTCTGTTAAATTTTAAAGCACTATTTGGACACAGACTGAATTGCCACATATTGGATACAGTCAGGACGAATTCGTAACGTGACTAGCCTTGAATAAATGAGGTCAGGGCAGACAGAATTATATTTCAATGCATGAACATATGAACATAATTAGATATATAATTGCAAATACACAAGCTAAAAACGAAAATGTACATGACTAAAAACTTCGTAAAAAATCGTAAAAGATCGTAAAAAAGATCGTAAAAAAAATATAACCACATAGATGGAAGTACACGAAAACTCTGGCATATATATATATATATATATATATATATATATATATATATATATATATATATATTAAGCAAGTTGTGTTAAACGTTAGAGACAACATAGTCATATATTTTCTTTTGAATTTTTATATATTTTCTGATTAGGCGTTTTATTTCATAATTATATTTGTATAAAAATTGTCCAAAATTTGTCCTAGTACTTACGAACGTCATCGTTCACCATCAGGGACTATGTTGCAGTTTAAAAATCAAATATTGCCTTGTAGCAGGAAAAGTGTTACAAAATTTTAAAAGAAAATAAATAAATGTTATGAAGAATTTTTAAATTCAAAGGCAGTAATAATGTAAGCCACATGCACAAGTGAAGATATGTGCACACGTAGTTGCGTGAATTATATGGAATACTTGGTTGTTTACGATTTTTACCGTAAAAATACGTTTGAGAATTTGAATTTCCCAAGGAACTAATTATGTAAATAATTAATTACTCGGAGGCAAATTATTATCTACCTTAATTATATTTCAATTAAACCGTCTAAACACAAGTAAGTACATGTCCAGAAACTTGGTAAGCTGTGCGATTGATAAAATGTTTACTACTTCTGATATGCTGTGCCTCTAAAATTTGTAGGCGTTCAATGTCTGTTTGTTGATCAATAATTTTAGTATTGTCTGCAAGAATTTTACGAATGTCAGAATGCTGAAGGGAAATAGTATGTGACTTAAAATATTCTGTAATGACACTGGGATCATTTAAAAGCATAGTTAATCTTCTAGAGAGCCATGTAGTCGTAAATCCAACGTTTGTATGTAGATTAGAAGAGCATTCTTCAAAAGGACATTTAAATTCATACACAACATTAGTTCTATCGACACCGGTAGCAGCTGGAGAGTGGTTGTTGTTCATTATCAGGTTAGAGGATTTTATATATATATATATATATATATATATATATATATATATATATATATATATATACACGCACACTTAATTGAGAGTCGACTCGAAAGTAAGCATTTTATGTATTTCTCCGGCAAGTAAAACCGATGGTACGGCGTAAGTGGTAAAACTGTTGGATCGATCAATTTTTCTGCGATAAAACTAGATTAGTTTCCTTATTCCACACAAAAGCTGAATGAAACGCTGCATGTCGCGCTCAAAAGTCAAACAATATTTTTTAACAAAAAACCGCTATCTCCACCATTGAAAAATCTCTATCCACAGCCTGACTGTGCTTATAACAAATGCCGGAAATGTTCACTAAACTAAGGTCATGGAGCAAATTAGTGACGCACATTTGCTTCTTATTCACTTTCATGTAATATGCAATGCGAAAGCATCTCACATAATAAATGTCAAGACAAATACTCATTGAAAACTAACATTCTAGATATATTGCAGTAAAGCTAATGAAAAGACAGTTATTGGAACACGCAAAACGAGCGATATTTGAAAATGTAATTGACGACATATAAAAAAAAACAATG
Source organism: Ascarosepion bandense (assembly GCA_037127315.1). Lineage (NCBI taxonomy): Eukaryota > Metazoa > Mollusca > Cephalopoda > Sepiida > Sepiidae > Ascarosepion > Ascarosepion bandense. The sequence continues at coordinate 5,996,172 of JBBBDQ010000872.1, read as the reverse complement.
ATTTTTGGTTAACGATAGTCGAATGCTGTCCTACATCAGAAAAATATATTTTGAATTTTTATCATGAAACCAAAGAAATAATTCGAAATATAGGAAAGTAAATTTATAGAAATTATCAGGGAAATTTCGTAAATATCTAACCCATCTTCACTTACTCGACGCGTTTCGGCATTTGATGAACTTTTCCAGGTGAATGTATGGATTTTTTTTCCACAAGTATTTATAAAAAAAAACATTAAAATAGTTGTGAAAAAAGATATGAGAGGTGCTCATAAATATTCAGCAAGTTAACTTAAAAGTTTAAAAATTATTGAGGATGGGAAGTGACATAATTCAATGTCTAATAAACCAAGTTGTGTGAATGATGTTGATTTTTATGCATTAATATTTAAATTATTTGTCTTTGGCTAAGATAAGTTTATCTTCTGTCTTTATTCGTATTGTCCTTTTATATATATATATATATATATATATATATATATATATAAATGTGTGTGACTGGACAAAATATAATTTATGAATATAAGACTTTATGCTAAATTTCCGCACAGTGGTTTCACTGTACGAATCCGAGCATTTGTTCTCAATTCAGGCAATATAGCCGAATAGACATCTTGAGTATTCGTTAGAAATATTTTATAAAATAAGCTTAAGAGTCGTACAAAAATTCAACCAATGTGAATGACTATCAACAGGTCTTTGATTCGGCGAGCTAATAACTACAGAGCTGTGTCATAAAAAGTTAACAATTCACACGTGTGTGTTTAGACAATTTTATGACAAAATGGCGCCTATCATTTTGAACTACGGACTTTATTTCTTCGAAAGACAATCTGTTTACTTGTCATTTAGATGTGCAATGAAGTGTGAGGTATAGGAATTATTAAGCTTTGATTAGTTTGCAAATGTCTGAAGCACATGGTAAGGATCATTCATAATTATAATACACTCTTTATCTAATTAATTTGGTCAGAAAATGATTATAATCGTATACCGGAAGATATCGAGAACTTTCGAATACATCTGTTTACTGGTCTAATTTTAATGTGAACTATAACTGTCAAGCATATATATATAAAACGCGTGTTTTCAAAGATCGACATCACACTGATTAAGGTTGCCTTTCATTTCAAACATGAGTATAATTTCTGGAAGAGATCGAAAGCCCTTGGGTGAGAAAAAAATACGGCGCCTGCCTTGATGAGTTCCAACATAACATCAAGAAGTTAATTATCGGATTAGACGGCAATATTATAAAATAAATCGATATATGTCTGTTTATTATACAATATTCCTTCCTAACGTTTAAATACACATACGTATGTGTGAATATATTTATATATATAGATTCTTTCAAGCAATTCTTTCTAAAAAAGAAACTGTTATAAAAAGATTCTTTCTGCCTCATTCTGACCGTTGAAAAATAAGTAAATGTTAACCTCATTTAGAATATTTTCAAAACGGCTTTTGACAGAGGAAATGAACATTGTATCATTTAATCCGGAAATAAGATAGGAAAATATACAACAAATCCCACATATACACAAATCAGACACATGGAATAAAGAATACACACATTAGCTCACACATACGCAAAACAAATTTTAGGAGAGAATATATATACACACAAAAAAGGATGATAGACGTACACAGAATAACCACACACAGGATATATGCATACAGTAAATCACACACATACACACACACACACACACATATATATATATATATATATATATATATATATATATATAAAAAATTTAGGCAAACACGTTATTTCATGGTAAATCGGGGGCAAAGGCTTATTTCAGGAGAACCATCATTAGCTTCCGTCTTAATTGCACAGAACATTTTACTGTTAAATAACGTGTCTGCCGAAATTTTTCTCATATGTGAATTTATATACATATATATTTAGAGCTCTCTTAGAGAATTATCCTACCAATGTATGTACAGGATACTCCTTTGGATTTTTCTATATCTACACCGCATGATTAAATATATATATATCTATATATTAAGTAATTTTTTTTATTCGACCTCAACAGGATGCAGAAAGCACTGGACGACCATTTCGTCCTATATTTGGGACTCTTTATCAGTGCGCATCCACTACCAGGAATCGAACTCAGACAGCTTGGGGTCATAAAGCTGATGTCATACCAACTGTACCACGGGCCCTAGTGACGAACAGGTAAGGAATTAAACTCGATGACGCGCCGCTCGTTCACAAATTCCGTGGTGGAACTCATTCAAGCTCCTTTACCCGTAGGACGGTGCATCCCAGTGCTTTCTGCATTCTGTTGAAGTCGAATAAAAGAAGCTCGATGAATTACTTAACTATTCAAATCCTACTACTTCTTCAATCATATCACTGTGCTTCAACCAGCTTAACTTGCTATGGATTTAGCGGCTTGTGTTGGAGAAGTCGTGGCTCTGGGAGGCACCGTCCAACTGGTAAAGAGCTTGGATTAATTATTTAAATCCTCCTACTACTTCAATCATATATATATGTATATATACATAGTTCTTATTCGTTTACGTACAATGTCCCTTCAACGTTTTGGCGCTTACGTCTACACAAATTTTTTCAGCTGTTGCTGTAATAATCATTTGACCGTTTCTCATTTGTCTTGTTTTACCAACCATTTACATATTACGTAAAGTCTGTTATTTGCTCCATTTTTCTTTTACATTCTACAATATATCCTTTCAATTCCAAAATCTTTTGGCCCTCTTTCTCATTACGGGTTTTAGAAATTTTATCCATTAGCACAAACATGTTAATTAACCCCGCTCCTGTGTTTATTTTTTCCTTAATATGTTCTGTGAATGTCAAGTTCTCACTGCCCATTTTGACTTCGATATTGCGGACGTCTAAACGTGGGTTTAATGTCGCACAAGATTGAAAGTAAGAAGCCTCTAACTGATATGGCAATACAAAATTGCTAACGATTATCCCAGGTTGAAGTGCTAAATGATTTTCTAAGCATAGCTTAGATGTGGTATAAGATCTAAATTGTAGAGAACTCACTGAATATTGAAATCCCTATTCAAACGAAATTATTTAGCTAGATAGACACACGTGCTAACCATTGCACCACGTCGAAGATCGTCTGTGAGTATCAAAACACTTTCTTATTATGCGTCCAGGAAATTTCACATGTCACATTTTAAATGAAAGTTTAAGTCTCTTTTTCTGCTTTCCTCTTTGCTTATATGCTCACCCTATTGTATTCCCGGTATCTAATCTAAATCTAAACTTATTTATAAATGGAACTTTGTCTCTGTGTGTGTGTCTGTGTGTGTATCTGTTACCTATAGACTCCGAAATGGCTGAACCAATTTTATTGAGAATTTACACAATTGTACTATAAGCATCTGCAAGTGTTTTTAGATATCGAAAATTGATTATCGAAAAAATCGGGTTTTAGAAGCAGTGGTCCGATTTTAATCAAATTTAATACACTCATAGACAAAGACATAAGAAACGACATTTAGAAGTTTCAAGGTTGCAGTTCTTACAATAGTACAGAAAATCGATAATTTATATATATATATAAATCGATACCAGGAAATCAAAATTTGACTTACATTCATTCATTTTTCTTTCAGTCTACGGTTTCGCTTTAACTGGAAACTTTTTAGTCTTTCGTGCCAACGTCCAAAGAGTCTGAGCTCCAGAACCATGGATTAGTTTTAAAGCTTTCAGTACACTCGAGCAACGCCGGGCTATACTCCTAGTCTTTCTATAAAGCAATGTCTCTGATACTAAAAGTATCCTCTACATCTATGCGGAAAATGTCTGGCATTAACTGCCAATATAGAATACAGACGTCAAGTGAAATGACTATAAAGAATCCATAGCTAAATCCGCTGCTAAGTAAGTCGGTTTTCTGTGTAGGGCCAGGAAGCTTTTTTCCACCTGAAACAATCCTGCACATATATAAATCTACCATCCGCCCGTGCATTGAATACTGCTGCCATATCTGGTCAGGTGCTGCTGCTATCCACCTAGGTGTCCTTGGCAAAATTCAATGGAGAATCGGTAATGTGATAGATCCTGACTTGGCAGCTCGGATACAGTCACTTTCTCACCGGTGCAATGTCGCTTCCCTGTTTCTCTTCTACAAATACTTTCACGGCTTCTGCTCCGATGAACTTAGCTCACTGGTATCCCTATATTTAAATTTACTCGAGCCACAAGATTACAACTAGGTCGTTTTACTGTGAAATCAATAAATATTAAACGCAAATTATACTCCATCAGTTTCTTTTCTCGCACTTCCCGCCTATGGAATTCCCTTCCATTTACTCGCTTTCCCGACATTTATAATCTCCAAGACTTTAAATGTAAAGTCAATAGTTATCTCCTATCTCACTAACCTGCATCCTCTCTCTCTCTCTCTCTCACATGCTCTTTCCTCCGTCAACTCCACTCTCATCAGTATTCTCATCCTTCTCTTATCCAATTCCTGACACCCAGTATAACCTGTCACTCTTTCTCATAACTTTCCTCCTATGTAATCCCCTGCAAAACAGTGGCAGTAAAAGGCCTTGCTTGGGGTGATATGATTATAGAAAAAAGAAGAATTGATATTACATAGCAGCTTCAAAACCTGTACGTTTCTAACGAAAATTCATTGTTCCTTTATTTTTTTAGTCTTTAGTTTATCTTTTGATATGTTAGCACAACTTGGGATTCTGATGTCAAATTCTTCTTAATCTTTGAAAACACTTCAGCCCTGGCAAGGCAGTAAAGCTACTAAGGCACAGTGGGTTACTGAGTTAGAGGTTCTGAAAGAGAAAAAATTATACTAAGGAGAATGAACAATAAAATAGCAACAATAAAAAGAAAGAAAATAACAAGTGGTAATGAATTTTTGAAAATCAAAAGTGACTGTAAAGAAAATTCCTGAAACGATATCCACAAGAGAGAAAAGCGTAAAAAGACATTGTTACCATTGTTTGAATCTACATTTGCCATTGAAGGGTAAAATTAAGATACGTTGTTACTAAACGTTGTTACTGAAATTCAGTTCATGACGTCTAAGTACCATAGAGGAAAGTTTATCAAGAAAGTTGGTTGTTTTTATGACAAATCAACCTCGGCTGGTCATTTATTGCCAACTAAACTTTATTTATTTATTGCTGGTAATACCTTTTTCTTTCAACAATTTATTGTTGTTTTTATATAAGTCCTTGTGTCTATTAATACATTTTTCTTTTCCGCGTATCAAGATTCATTGGGATTTGTTTTTAAGGGCAGGGTCCCCAAGTTCTACCCTTGTTAATTAATCCATAACTGGAGGGAAAGGACGGATTAATACCTTTCCCAAGGGTACCACTGCTTAAGTTAATGCAGGGTATTCAACTGGAATTCTAACTCGGCTCACCGATTTCTCTTTCCGAGCCGATATCTACTACACCACAACGCATATCCGTCACTATACGCTTACAGCACCTGGTATTCATCACCCATCTAAGTACTGACCAGGCTCAACGTTGCTTAACTTCAGTGATCGAGTGAGAACCGGTGTATTCAATGTGATAGGCCGTAAGCCATTATCAACAAAGTATTTATAGAAAAGACACAGGAAAGCTACATTACGGCAATGGAAAGTGACAGGCAGATATGCCATGTCAGGACCTGCAGATTCAAAAATCTGGAAATGTATAGGAATAGCACCATACCAGATGTGGCAGCAATATTCTAATCATGGACGATTAGTAGACTTATAAACACATAAGATAGATAAAAAATAAAAAAGATAGACATTACATTTTCCACTATTAATGGGGTTTCTTTACTAACCTTATTTTGAAGTAGTGTTGAACGTCAATATTTTGATTATATCATTATTTTATTTTCCATTAAAATCTGCTATACATTTTTGTTGTTACCGTTGTTGAACGTCTTGAGAAATACAACACAGAGAAAGTTTCATTAAATTCCATTCAGTTTACCATAATACGCATAATGTACTACCTTAAAGAAATAGGTTAATACTGAAACATATATCACCTACAATAGATCACATACAAACTATATATGTGTAATACATAAGTATACTCTGAGAGTATGAAATTATGTACAGCCTATTTCGAGTTGAAACCATAATATTGCGAAACAATTTATAGATTTCGGCATGAAATAACACATATGCCATGAAATAAAAATATTCAAACGTTACGATGTCTATGTTGGTTACTATCTAGGCTATACTTGGTGTTGTATTCTTGTTAACAAATTACTTTTTCATCGATCTTAAAGAAAAAACACACATGTAAAAATACTACATTCCCTACGTTTCATTCTGAAATTCTATCACTTCTGTCTGTAGTTGAGTACAAGGAAGAATTAGCCGAGTAGACTTTCACAATTTTCCTAATACTCTGCGCAGGGATCTTTTATTTCACACTAACAAATGAATCGATGAATTAATTCAAGTAAGTTTTACACAATGTAGCTTTGAAAAGCAATATTTAATGACTATTATCTATAAGCAGATAGAATGTATGATCGTCAGTTTTGAGCTATACGTTAGACAAATACAAAATCAAGGTGGAACAGAAATTTGTCTAATTCTAGAATTATATTTTAAGGTGATAAATATATGGCACAAAAAATTAAAGACTCTAAGCAAAGGAGGAATTGTAGAAACAGAGCAATGTGTTTATTGTAGAAACTTATCAAAGGGTTAATTGTAGAAACTAAGCAAAGGGTTAATTGTTGAAACTACGCAAAGTGTTAATTGTAGAAACTAAGCAAAAGCTTAATTGTTGAAACTAAGCAAAAGCTTAATTGTTGAAACTAAGCAAAAGCTTAATTGTTGAAACTAAGCAAAAGCTTAATTGTTGAAACTAAGCAAAGAGCAATTGTAGAAACTAAACAAAGGGTTAATTGTAGAAAGTAAGCAAAGGATTAATTGTTGAAACTAAGCAAAATACAATTGTAGAAATGGTTAATTGTTGAAACTACGCAAAGTGTTAATTGTTGAAACTAAGCAAAAGCTTAATTGTTGAAACTAAGCAAAAGCTTAATTGTTGAAACTAAGCAAAAGCTTAATTGTTGAAACTAAGCAAAGAGCAATTGTAGAAACTAAACAAAGGGTTAATTGTAGAAAGTAAGCAAAGGATTAATTGTTGAAACTAAGCAAAATACAATTGTAGAAATGGTTAATTGTAGAAACTAAGCAAAGGGTTAATTGTTGAAACTAAGAAAAGTGTTAATTGTAGAAACTAAGCAAAAGCTTAATTGTAGAAACTAAGCAAAAGCTTAATTGTTGAAACTAAGCAAAAGCTTAATTGTTGAAACTAAGCAAAGAGCAATTGTAGAAACTAAAAACAAAGGGTTAATTGTAGAAACTAAGCAAAGGATTAATTGTTGAAACTAAGCAAAATACAATTGTAGAAATGGTTAATTGTAGAAACTAAACAAAGGGTTAATTGTAGGAACTGAGCAAATGGTTAATTGTAGAAACTAAGCAAACGGTAAATTGTAGAGACTAAGCAAAATGTTAATACAGAAACAAATAAAAAGCCTCCTAAAATATTATACAATATCAAATATTGCTTATGGTAGTGAATGCTGTCAGTTGAAGAACAGAACTAACGCAATAGCGATTTGCTTCTATTGGTGAATGTCAAGAATACTTCGCTTGGAATATACGTATTAGTAACAAGGATATATGTAAAGAAAAATAGAAAATTTTGTTCTGAATATTGGACCCACATAATAATGATGATCTTGGTATATATTTCGAGATTGGTTATCAATAGGCAATCGAGTTCATTGATAATGAAAATATAAACACCGAAAACCTGTTATCTTCGTCTTATTCGTGGAATTAACCAATCTTTTGAAGATCAAGCAGTTTATAAGTCAGTTGAATCTGTTTTCGATGTTGTTAATTTGGTTCAGTGTTCTGTTTGCACTATTGTAATTTGTGAAGTACGACAATTTTACCAATGTCTCATCATTTTACAGTTGAAATAGTTGGATCTAACCGTAAGTTCTATGGCAACTGTTTATTCTCTCGCACTTTCAGCTTGTGTAACTCTCGGTTTCTTGCTTTCTAGTCAAATTTGAGCTTTCAAAATTTTAATGTAATTTTAATGTAACTTTAATCATATTTTCTGACTCCTTAATTCTTGTTATTTTATTGTTTTCTCTCCTTAATAGAATTTCTCTCTTATATTTTTCCCACTCATTAACTACTTGTATCTTAATAGCATTACAGCCTTGCTTGGAGTGAAATGATTAAAAAAATAACAGTTAATGCACATGAGAAATCCAATTTACCGGGTAAATGTTTTAAGAGAAAATTTTATAAAATTTAAGAGAAAATAGGTCTAACTGCTCGGTCTCTGAATATTGAATGTTTCCTTGTAAGGAAACAGCTAGCATTACCCCTGCCATTTCCATACACCACAATTCCCCCAACTGATTACACGTAACTAATTTGTCTTGATTTATCTTTTCATATTAGTAATTACGTACGTAGAAATAAGTTCGGATTAGCTAGACATTTGCAATCTTTCATTAGCAAGGAACAATCTAATTAGCAATGAAAAGAAGATATGTTTTGCTGAAGAAATGCTCTTAATCATTTGAAGAGATTAGGAGTCATTGATCAAACACTTTATTAGCTACTTGTACTTGTTTCTTTTATTTTGTTCATTTTGTTCAATGTTGGATTCAATAACATTGTAATTCACATTTAATTTTAATTTTGTAGTATATTTAAATTTGTATATAATACTTTTATATCATTTCACCCAATGCAAGGCAATAAAGTCACGAATATACAAGAGCTTACTGAGTGTAAAAGATTAACAAAACAAATAAACATATTTAAAGAGTGAAAATATCAGAAGAGTACTATGGTGCCGGGTGAACCGAGTTCGAATTCCAGTTGAATTCCTTGCATTCACTTACGCGCAAATACCCTTGGGAAAGGTATTAATCCGTCTCTTCATTCCAGCTATGGGTTAAATAATAGGACAGATTGAGTTCTATAGCCTTGGTCGGCAACCAGTCCACCACAGAAAGCAATGGCAACCTACTGCGAGATAATCTTCTGCCCAGTCAGTCATGTCTATTTCAAGACATGATCATCCAAGCGTGTGTCAGGTATGACACTTAACTGACTGAATCAGAAAAACAGTAGATAACGAACAGTGAACAGTGTAAAGAAAAAGCTGCTAGCATAAATCTTACGGTTAAATCTCAAAGGTAGTTTGATGAGTCCTTGTTGCAAATCTATTTAAGGTGTCCATAATATTTGTGTGCACTTTAAAATTGTACAATTTTGTATTTGCGATAGAAATAATTTGTAAAAAGGATTAGAAAGATGTAAATCTCTATTTTTTATGATTTTATTGCAATTTTAAGTTTCCACATGTCCTCCAACATTAGCAATACAAGGGGTAATACGATTTTGCAGTTCATATTTTTTTACTTATCTAAAAATTGTTACAAATTTTGTGGTAAATAATTATTCAATAACTATACTTAAAACTATGTATATTAAACGTTATAACATTTTTGCAGGTTATTTCAGTCACAGATAGAAATAAAGTTATAAATTGTTTTAAAATGCACATTGACTTTATGGACACCCAGTATAACACGACAACGTTAGATAACTTTTTAACAGACAGCAATGGATTTAGTATAAAATTTGCCCTTCATGCCAGCCGAGAAAGCCAGCCCCAAAAGACGCCACAATTCAATCCTCTGACAGCATCAACCATTCTGATAAAGGAGCAGAAAGGGGTCTCTCAGATGATTAACAGAGAGAAGTTCTGTTGCATAAGCGTGGAAATTAGAAAATCATTTCTTGCTCCATTTAACAACAGACTGTAAGTTATTTTTTTTAGATCAGCTGCTAATTTGACATTATCGTTGAGACAGGACTAAATGATTGTACCTTCCGCATAGATAGCACATTGCGAACTGATGTCATTAAAAAAAGATCATTGATGAAAAATAAGAATAAATTACTTTCAAAGATAGAGCTCCGGGAGACTCCTGTATTTTTTTATATATATTTTAATGAAATTAATCTAGTTTTTTTAACGCACACGTATCATTTACTGGAAAAATAGTCTAACATTGTATTTTTCAATGCAATAGTTGTCTTTTCTTATGTGTTAATGTTGTAAAATTTCTTGTACTTCATTAACGGATCGATATGAATTAAATATAAATATAAAATAACAAACAGTGAGTGCCAACTGTAATAATAGTATCAGTTTATTTATAAAATCACTGGGCTAAAATATATGCTATAATTATATATTGGCTCCACATTGGTCAATGCTACTGGAAATTTGAAAAGGTTGCTGTATACATTAAACTTTGAGTAGCATCGAACACTGTGGAACGAAACTTTTGAAGTAAGAAAATAATGCTGGATTAACAAATAACTATCCTGTTTGAAGAAAATTATATAATAATCACGAGGTCTGGAACCCATTAGAGTGATAGCGATACCACATGTAACCGCAGTAGCAGTGATATTTCCTGTGCTAGATAGACTGACGGAGCTCAAGCATCTCCATGTTGGGTTTGAAATCAGTGGTTTCCTTCTCCTAAACTAGTCACCAACAAGTTTTATACGTACCAGAATATTCTGCTATTTATCCATAGATGGTGGGGAGGATAAGTTATGGAATCATAACTTTCCCACGGTTATTAGAACGTAAGTGGATGCATTTGAACTCATCTCTCCGATTACTAAATCCGAGCAGCAATACATTACTCCGCCGTGCCCCCACATTTTGGAAATGAGAACGTGATAAAAGCAAGGCCCCTGACAGGAAAGATAATCCCCTGTGCTCACTGAAGAAGATCCTGATGTTCTCGTATTAGCCTCACCAGCCACCATTGAGTATGTATCAAATAAGAACAAAATTAACCTGACTTTCAAACGCGTTTACTATAGAGAAATTTTTGTGGCCTATCTGAGCCAGGAAGAAAGACACGAAAAGAAGAAGATAGGTTGAACCGGTGTATTAAAATAACAGAACAAATATACAAAATAAGAGTGTTTTTTTTGTCAGCAGGTAGAAGTGTCCGTCCGATCTGTCAAATTACACTGCGTCTCGACTGCCTCTCAAGAAGTCTCGCAGGTTAATATTTGTGAAGGAGGAAGAGTTCATTCCAATGTAGATAGGGCATCATAACATAAATTGTTATTGACAAATCTTTCATAAAGTATAAATCGTGTCATTTTATACCAATCGATTCTGTTGTGAAAGTATGTAATAGACTACTTAATAAAATATTTATAAATATCTATAAATTCTTACTTGTTAACCGAATACTGATTTTCAAAAATATATTTTTATTGTTTATGTTTACTTAAAATTTACATGAGGTACACAGGAAACAGATAATATTTCCCCTGTTACCTTAAACTAAAATTTTCTTAAGGGAAAATGAATTAAAAACAAAAGCAATTAACATTGAAAAAACTTTTGAGCTATTACAGACCGCAGCCTTTGTCCAAGATTTCTACTACACTTGACTCTGCTACGATTGAAATGGTTCATTGATTCAGGCAAAGTATTTCAAAATAGTCTGAGAAGCGACAAAAAAATTTACAATAAAAAATAATGTACGAAGCTGATATGATTCTACTATTTCAAATATTCAGTCACACCAGGTTACAAACCCAGTCTTATTTTGCTGGTGTGTGAACGCTGAATATGTTTAGCAAAGAAAGTGATGCTAAAGTCTTCTTTGCTTTACGCAATTTCAGATAACGAACGATAATTGTACTAATATAGGTCTTTGTAAATCGAAATGATGTAAAGTGAAATCGCAATTCATGATGGAAATCTGCATAATCTTTCCATCCATGCATATCTATATTTATTTTTCATATTAATATTAAGATAATTAGTTATATAGTTATACTGGTAATGGTAATATTACCCGTTCTTTATTAGGTAACATTTGGCATTAATTGACCAAGTAGCCAGTTTTTCGTTAAAATTTATTAAATCTTTTATTAAAACAGCTTTTAAGGAAAACTGGCTTCTCGAGTTCCAGATAAGGATATCTTTTCGAACATTCTATATGAAGTCGTGTGGAATATTAATAATTTAATTATGCCATTATATTCTATTCAAATTACACGTGGTATACATTTTAGTTGTTCCTGCTGATGGTAGTCCATAAGTGATGTGGATTTCTATTGTCCTATCTAGTAATTTATGATTATTTAGCGGTAGCCCACAAGGTTCAAATCAGGGTAATATTTGCAACAATTCTCCGGTTTTACTAGCTCGAAGTCTGGTTTCACCATTGATGTAAAGAAGCAGTTGCATACAGCTGTTAGTTTGGATATTTCTGAACTCGAATATTGGTTGATTATTTTTAGAAATGTGTGGTGTTGAGCGAATCTATATCAGATACAACATATTTAAGTATGAAAGAAAAGCTATATTCATCAGCTAAATGAATTTTATTGGCCCATTCTTTCATCGACATTACTCTAAATCTATCTATCTAAACTGATAATACCTTCTAGTTTTTAATATTTATCTATATATTTCTATAAGAGTGTATTTTTATATTTTCATAGTGCTTGACCCTAGTTTGGGGGTTAACTATTTGCTCATGGCTGGGGCCTTAACAAATATTACCACTGCGAGTCAGGGTGGACCTGAGAACAACAGCAACTAAGAGGTGGTTCCATGCTCCTCACAACATCCCAATTGGAGGCCTTGATGCCGGATGCAGTTTACTGTCATGCCTTATATATATATATATATATATATATATATATATATATATATATATATATGTGTGTGTGTGTGTGTGTGTGTGTATGTGTGTGTGTGTGTGTGCGCGCGTGCGCACGCGCGAGGGTAACCTGAAAATTGAGGTCAGGCATGGAACAGACTGTGGTCACTAAGTGTTGAACTTAGTGTCCTCTTTTATATTTACACACGATCTATTCTCTAGATTGATTACTTTTACCCATAAAGATAAAATGCATTAAAACTATATATTTGTTACACACTAGCGTAAATACGAACATAAGCATACACACACAATGTATATATATATATGTATATATATATATATATATATAGAGAGAGAGAGAGAGATAGATAGATAGATAGATAGATAGATAGATAGATAGATAGATAGATAGATATTAAACAAGTTGTGTTAAACGATAGAGAAAACATAGTCTTATATATTTGCTTTTGAATTTTTTAATCTCTTCTGATTTATTTCTGGATTATACTTGTATCAAAATTGTCCAAAAGTTGTCCTAGTACTGACGAACGTCATCATTCACCATCAGGGATCATATTACAGTTTAAAAATCAAATATTGCCTTGTAGCAGGAAAAGTGTTACAACATTTTAAAAGAAAATAAATAAACGTTATGAAGAATTTTTAAATTCAATGGCAGTAATAATGTAATCCACATGCACACGTGAAGATATGTATTCACGTAGATGCGTGAATTATATGGAATACTTGGTTGTTTACGATTTTTAATGTCGTAAAATTACGTTAAAGAATTTGAACTTTGAAGGAACTAATTATGTAAATAATCAAATTACACAGAGGCAAATAATATATATATACTTAATCACATCATCTTATGTAAGGTAGTAAAGCCATTATGACACAAGAGATTATGAAGTGTAAAAGGATAAGTAAAAGGATTGAGAATAACAGAAGAGTAATTAAGAAGACAATATATAAAGATTTACATTGCATTTTAATTTTTGCAGATCAAATTTAGTTGGTAAATACTGAACCGAAATTCAGATCAACAAGCGAGAAATGTGAGGGAATTCTTAGGATATAACTTACGGTCAAATCTAACAAATTTATTTATGAATTCATGTGACATTTTTTTTTTAAAATCATATCAACCCGAGCAAGGCGGTAACACCACTGATGTGCGTGGGGCTATGTGAGAGTAAAAAGATTTGGAAAAAAGAAAGACGGAAACCACATTCTAAACATGGAACAAGGGGTGAGCCTCTACACCTGTACAATAGACGTAGGTAGAGTGTGAACCGGGCGACAGTTTAGTCTATCTACTCCAATTGGAAAAAATACAAGAAAAATGAAAAGATTGGAAAAGAGAAAACCGGAAACCGCATCCTAAACAGGGAACAAGGGATGAGCCTCTACACCTGTACAATAGACGTAGGTGGAGTGTGAACCGGGCAACAGTTTAGTCTATTTACTCCAATTGAAAAAATACAAGAAAAAAGTGAAAAGATTGGAAAAGAGAAAGCCGGAAACCGCATCCTAAACAGGAAACAAGGGATGAGCCTCTACACCTGTACAATAGACGTACGTGGAGTGTGAACCGGGCGATTCCCACTAATTTACTATGTTTAAATTCATAAAATCTAAGTAATATCGCAAAGAGTTTATCCGAACAATTAAATAAAAGTATTCATAGAAACAGCACAGATAAATTACATTACGATGGTGAAAATGTAACTGAAGCCGACACGCCAGATTAAGACCATTAATATTGCTGATTCTCCTTTGGATTTTATCAAGAATCTTCAAATATATAGCAGGAGCACCTAATTATATGTAGTAGCAAAATTCAAAGTCTGGTCGAATGGTAGACTTATAAATATGTAAAAGAGATTCGATCTAGCACACAACAGTGAAGCAACATTTTCAAGGGCAAATGGAGCAATGTATCCGATATCGTTCCTATCTGCCCTCAGAATAAATGACACTTGTCCAGTGGATAACAACACATTGTGTTTTCTTTGCCTCACTCCCGACCTGAAGTGGAACGACTACATCAAATCTATAGCTGCATCTACTCCCAAGAAGTTTGGGTCCCTGTTTCAGGCCTGAAAGTTTTTCTAAGTAGAATACATCTGGCACATTTATTAATCTACCATTCGGCTATGTAATGAATACACTTGCCATCTCAGTTTGGGTAATTCTCTATTCACTTCGAGGTTCTCGATCGATAAAACCCAAAGAAGAATCTGCAATGTATTCGGCCCCTTTTTGGCATCATCAGTCACATTCTCACATATGACTTCCCTCTGTCTTTGCTACAAGTATTTTCATGGCAACTGCTCTGACGATTTTTCTCTGGTATCCTAACTACATAAATTTACATAAATAGACTGACATCAAAGTCCCGCTCCTTTATCGTTGAAATCGTTAAATATCACCGTCACTTCCACTCTAACAGTTTCTTATCTCGCAATTCCCGCTTGTGGAACTCTATTCCGTTTACTTGCTTTCTCGATAGCAACAATGTCCAGAAGATTAAATTCAACGTCAGTTGTCATCTTCTATTTTCTTGAAGAGCATCCATCGTTAATCCTTTCCTCAACACTCCCTATACCTTGTTTTCACTTTCACTGTAATCCCTTGCATACTACTGAATGTCCCCCTTTGCTTGGGGTGAGATTCGTATCGTTTACGTTGAAGAAAAACTTGTCTTTCATGAGATTGATAGAGAGAAGCTTCATTTTGGAGGCTTGAAATCTAACAATCTCGTCTTTATTCCAGTTAACAACAGACTGTAGGTCATTATTCGGATTCAGCCGCCAATTTGTCCATATCGAACTGATCGGAATCACTGACAAGACAGGAGTAAATGGTTGTTTCATCAGCATAGATACCGTCTTCATAACTCATATTTATTAGCTCGATCACTGATGGAAATTAAGAACAAAGTAGGTTCCAGAAAAGAGTGCCGGGGAACACTTGCATTAATATCAAAAGTTCTAGAAGAGTGATCGTTGAGAACAAACTTACATTTGGCGATTTGATCAGCAACACTGAATCAGTTCAAATATTCGTCCGGAAATACCATAGTCTTTTAACCTATGAAGAAGACAGGTATGCCAAATCTTATATGATCTAGAAACAAATATGAATTCGAATCCAGTAGAATTCTCACATGAAACAAAAAAAAATCTCCCATTCCTCGACATTTTATTCATACGAAATAAAAATAAATTTGATTTTGAAATTTACTGCAAATCCACAAACAGAAATGATTTACACATTTTCTCTTCCCATTATAACCAAGAAATATAAAAGAATGAATGATGATAGGGCTTTACTACAATGCTATTAAATCATGTAAGCCAAAATACCCAGATGAGTAAGATAAATACATTGAAAAAAACGTTTAAACTTTTTCACAACCCACTGATCCTAGAAAATGTGCTTACAAAATGCAAAATTCTAATCAAAAAAGAAGGTACCGTACCACATTATAAAATATTGTCATTTTCGAAAAAAAAGTAAAAGAATAAAAAAAAAATAAATAAATAAAAAAATGAATAAACAAATAAATAAATGAATGCATAAAAACACACAGAAAGCACAAAATTCCTTATTCCTCGCTCCATTATTCTAACAACACAATTTGAAAACAAAATTCCTGACCAACATCTCATCAGATAAAGTGATTTAAAATGATGAAATCCCGCATTGTAGATAAACTTAAATGGGCGAAACATCTAGAAATCTATAAACTCGGCTCTACGATCAAAATCGTTTGTAACATAGAAATCTATTAGCTCGGATCTACGATCAAACTCGTTCGTAACTTAGAAAAAAACAGGTCATGAGTTGGTTTTAAAAATGTCTCCATATTTAAACAATATAAAATTAATGACGTCGGAAAAATTTAGAGGAAGTTTTTATAATTATTTAACCACATATTAACACATACTGAATACACATTATTACATTGTATTACATCATATATGTTCATTTATTTGTTTAAACAATGATTTTAATAGATACTCGTATTTGAGTAGATACGCTGTTTTTAATTTAAACAGTATATATATATATATATATATATATATATATATATATATATATATATATATATGGTGTGTGTGTGTGCGAGCACGTGCCCGTGTGTGTGTGTATAGCGGCCTTAACATTTTTTGTTGGGAATATGTGTCATTCGGCAGAATTCAAACCTGCGGCTGCTAACAACAAAGACAAAGTTGTCAATTATTCTAACTTCTTCTAGATCGCTCTACCACGAATCATTTCATAGTCTACACGAAGCCGAATCAAGCCTTATAAATACAAATTTCCGTTTCCTCGTAATATTCATTTCTGCTCTGAAAGGGTATCTTAATGTGAACAAATGTCGACAGACAATGTTATGAAACGTTTCGGTGACTTACAAAATGGATATCTTAATTTATTTATTTGAGCATTATTTTTAATTGATAATAAAAATAAATAAACATTTGTTGGTTTTTAATCTATTTCGTAAATCTCCGCCTTTTTCTGCAATATGTATATATATATATATATATATATATATATATATATATATATATACTTATGTATTTATTTTTAATTCATGGCTATTGTGAATAATACTGAAGCTATAAACAAATCCCGAATGAAATTATATTAGCATATATAACGGTAGAACTCAAAATATATTTAGTGATCTTCAGGATTAACGCGTTCATCAACATATTATGCCTAGTCGTCTAATATATATATATGTGTGTGCGTGTATGTGTGTGCGTGTGTGTTGAAAAGATGCAAAAGACGCTTATTGTAGGAAAACCGTCGATTCCTCTGACGATATCCTTGTAGACAGTTTCTTCTTCTTCTATGTGCCCTGTCCCTTCAGGACGTAAGCGATCATGGTTCTCCACGTCTCCCTATCCCTTGTGGCTCTTAGTATGTTTGCTCCTGTTACACCTCGCAACCCCCGTTCCGTCATCTACCTGATCAGGTTCTGCAAATATGTTATCCACTGCCTTCCTCTGTCTCTCTTTCCTTCTGGCCTGTCAGTATCAGGTTCTCCAAGCTCTCCTTTCTTATTGCATGTCCCAGGAGATTCAGTTATCCCTTCCTGATGCTCAGTATCAGTTTCCTTTTTGTTGCCATTTTTTTCAACCTCATCGTTACTTGCATGCTCAGTCGACGATATCCGCACCATACCGCGCCTAAATATATCGATCAATGTTTCTAGATATTAAAAACGTATCTATGCAGAGAATTTTTTTTTATCATATCACCCCGAGCAAGGCGGTAACGCCATTGATATGCAGGGGGCTACATAGGAGTGAAAAGATTGGCAAAGAGAAAACCGGAAACCACATCCTAAACAGGAAACAAAGGATGAGCCTCTTCACCTGTTCAATAGATGTGGGTGGAGTCTGAACCGGGCGATAGTTTAGTCTATCTACTCCAATTGAAAACAAAAAAAAGTGAGAAGATTGTAAAAGAGAAAACTGGAAACCGCATCCTAAACAGGAAACAAGGGATGAGCCTCTTCACGTGTTCAACAGACGTGGGTGGCGTGTGAACCGGGCGATAGTTTAGCCTATCTACTCCAATTGAAAAAGTAGAAAGAAAAAAAAAGAAAAAAAAGTGAGAAGATTGGAAGAAAGAAAACCGGAAACCACATCCTAAACAGGAAACAATATATTTCTTCTTGTCCCTTTATAATGGGTTGATGGAATGTAGATTTTAATTCTAGCAAGAAAATTTTTCAAATCATTCCAAAAAGATTTCTTCATGTATACATATTCTACAGGGTGCTTTATGCAACTGTTTACATTGTAACTCATATTTACCAAAAGGCTAGACATTGTATTGATGACATTTAAATTTTGTATATGCTCTTATCAGGTTAAACA
>JBBBDQ010000872.1:5967500-5975000 GCA_037127315.1 Ascarosepion bandense | reverse complement strand
ATAAAAACAAACGTTTGCAATATATATATATATATATATATATATATATATATATATATATATATATATTATCAATCTCTTTTCAGTCCTTAATGATCTAAGTTGAGTTGATTTTGAGTTGGGAACTTGCAGAAAGCACTGTGACCTAACCCGTTATATGAAAACCGCCAAACAAGCTGAACACCCATTACAAAACAGGTCTAGCCCTGTACAACAGAATTTAGTTTGCTATAGCTGGGATAAGCATGCAAGACTTTTGCTGGGTTCAAAAGTTATTATTCTTTTCACGAGTTCTATAGGCATTACACAAACTCGTTAGCGATGGTCATTTATGATGAGCCTTTAACTAGTCAACAGTCTGTATATATATATATATATATACCACCTAATGAGCCAGACGAACCTACCTAGGTTTCACCTAAACGGATCGTCAGGGTAAACTGGCTCTGAGGATCCGTTTAGGTGAAACCTGGGTAGGTTCGTCTGGCTCATTAGGTGCTATTTAGTTTGCTCTACTTTTGTATTGAACGCTTTGTGTTAGATGATTACTCGTGTCGGCTTTATTCTTTGGGCTTTGTGCTGATTTCGGTCCGAACACTTTTGACTAAATGTCATACACTAAGCTGTTTCTTTTTTTACAATCATTTTTCCCTTGATTCGATAGTTTTTGAGAAAGGTTATCGAGACGAGTATAATTATAATCTCGTATATATATATATATATATATATATATATATATATATATATATATATGGTTTTAGTAAGGAGAATTGCCAATCAGATTCACTCATCGAAACTTGCTGTTTTTTCTGCAGAATGTAAGGACATCTTAACGGTGTTTTCACGAAACTTTAAGGTCGACATGAACCTATGCAGTTAAAATGGAAATATCTTTGAACTAGATCAACGCTCTATCTCTTTGCGATATAAAACCTGTGTCAGACTGTTTTTATCAGTAAAACTCATGAAAACAAACATCTTGTCGCAAAAATATATTAAAACTCAACACTTCTTTTTCTTTTTCTTCTATGTGCCCTGTTCCGTCAGGACGTGGGTGATCATGACTTTCCACGTCGCTATATCCCTTGTAGCTCCTAGCACTCTTTCTCCTGTTATCCCACCCAGACCCCGCTCTGCAATCAAGCACTTCAAATATAGTATCCGATGTTTTAGCCTGTCTCTCTTTCCCTCTATCTGACCTGAGTATCCGATTCTCCAAGCCTTCATTTCTCATCACTTGTCGCAAGAACTTCACCTGTTTTTTGCTGGTGCTCAGTATTTATTTCTCTTGCTTGTCCATCCTTTCTAAAACCTCATCACTACTCACATGCTCGCTTTTTGATATTCGCAGCATCCTTTTGTAGAAGCACATTTTAGTTGCGTCAAGTTTTTTTTTTCATCTTTGATGATAATGCCAAGCATTTACTGCCATATTGAAAGACAGACATTACATATCAATCCAGTACTTACTTCCTTGTTTCTGGCGAAATTTTCCTGTCTCTTAATACTCTGCTAAGTTTCTGGAATTCGCCTTCGGATCTCAGTGTCACATTCTCAGTTTTCCGTTGGAACACTTCCCAAGTATTTAATTTTTATACTTGCTTCATTTTAGTATCCCAAACATGTAACTTGCATTTTGGGCGCCTCCGTTTGCCAATGACCATACATTCGTTTTTTTTTGTTTTTTTTTGTATTTATTTATAGTCCTTTTTCTGACTTTCTTCATCTACCTTTTTTAGGAGGTCTTGTAGTTTTCTTTCCGTGTCAACTATCAGTACCGTATCATCTGTTTATCTTATGTTTTTCAGATTGTGATTGCCAATGACGAATCCTGGTATAACTTCTAAGTCCTCAGAAGAGTCCCGCTGAACAGATACGGTAAAAAGACACATTCTTGTCTTACGCCCGTTTTTATCTTTGTATACCTGCTGAACTCGTTTCCTGCTCGTATGCAGGCGATTTGCTGCCATTAGAGATTCTTGATTACTCTAATGTCTTTTCCAAATATGTCGAGGTTATTGAGCATTTCTAGCAGTTCCATGTGGTGTACGTTGATATTCAAACTGGAAGACTTCACAAATATTACCAAACCCGCTAGCCAAGATTGAAAATTAATGATAAAAAATGGAAAAGACCCTGTTAGGACTTGGATTATAGTGAAAATAGCTAAACCATACAAACTGGTGATCTATGCAGATTGTGCCAGGAGAAAAGCTAACAATTATGTAGTTCTAAAAAACAAAATGATAGATCAGAAATAATGTCCACATATAATAACACTTGTAAATACATAGTAGGATCATACAAACATGCATGAAAGTGCTTTAAGATCCTTAAATAAATCCTCCTTAATATTTAAAATTTTCGGTTGTTTAAAAATTTCAGTTTCGTGTTCGTAAAAATTCTCTGTTCAAAAAATGGAAAAATTAATTATTATAAATCGATTGAAGATACCGAAAGGTTGAAACGTAGGCATACGGAAATAATCATTTTCACATAAATAATGTTTAAAAGTTCTAAAATATAAATGTATTAACACTATTTAATGCATCCTATTATATATATATATATATATATATATATATATATATATATATATAATAGGATGCATTAGGTATTTACGTGTTAGGTACCTCGTCTCAGGGTTCTTTTCTTTCGAGTAGATCTTTGACTAATATTCAAGTGCTTAGTTCGTTTCTTTTTTTGTTTCAATTTTTTCGCCTCCGCGTTTATACTCGGTGGGTTTTTCGAGACGTGTTTAAAGATAAATTTACAGTTCTATATATATATATATATATATATATATATATATATATATATAATTTATAACATAAATATGTTGTAATATCACTACAAAACTAGTCATTTTGTTTCGACACTATATATATATATATAAGCTTTTGTACACTTATCGTTTTTCTTAATATTTTGCACGTAGTTTTCAAGGTTGTGGAAGTTTATTGATGAACTGTTTAATGGTTAGAAAGGATTTTATAATCAAATGGTGTATCGTGCTCTAATAATGATGGCATTTAGGATGGTCTTTGTTATACAGAGTATGAATTTAACTATAATTAATTTTAAACGGACTTTCATATCGTAATTTATTTTACTTACTTTTTCTCTTTTCAATTTTTGAAAAACATTAAACAATATTACATCAATAATTTATTCATATATTAATTTTTTTTTTCATCATTGAAAGCAAGTTTTCTTTTAAACGACTTGCATGCCTCTAGCCACGCATATCTCTATGAATACGTATGCTATGCGAAAGTGTTTTTTACTTTATTTTATTTTAGAAAACGATGTAATAATCTTTGATATTTACTATAATCAAAAGTTACAAACATTGACTTTTGTTTTGCCAGCCATGTTTTCTTTGTTTAATACATTTTCTTTACAGCTCCTTACGAGTACGCGTTCGATGTTTTCGTTTAATAAGAAAACCTCATATTTGATACGCGTTAAATGTTATAAATAAGTCATAAGCGTCGGCATTTAAAGCCTTAGATGACATTCGTCTTGATACAATCAGCGGGATTCCGTTCGTTTACCGGACTAGCGATGCTTAAGACGAGACTTGTTAATACATTAATAATGTCAGCTTAAAAAATATGAATGAACCTAATAATTATGTATACTGTAAAAAACAGGTTTCAGACAAGGGAATATACACATGCACACATACGTACATTCACGCATACGTACATACATGCAAGAACCGACATGTTTTGTCAGTTTGATTTAATTTTTTATTGTATTTACGGATAAGGTGCTGAGTATTCTTGATAATGGCTACGATAGTCGGAAGTAATTGAACAAAAATATCAAAATTTGAACTTAGGACATTTTATCCACATCTTCCAGCACAATACTCAGAAAATTATCAGAAATTTTGAAAATAAAATAAAAATGCACAAACGTAATTCGTCGGTTCTCTCTAATCAAAATTTTGCACACACACGCATACACATACACACGCACACACACAATCACACCCACATACCCTCACATATATATATATATATATATATATATATATATATATATATATATATATATATATATATGAAAAGCGCAACACATTTTCAGGTGATTTTTCTTGACCAAGGCATCTAACTACATAGGATCTCATCACCTCTATGTCACACAGGTTGGTATCGTGTCGTATGGAACATATTTTAAGAAATGATGTGTTTTATTTTCCTTTATGTATAACATATTGCTCTGGATAATATTCATTCAGCGCTCTACATAGATCTATGTTTAATATTTTATATTAAATAGATATTTGAGAGTTCTCAATTCCCTTTTGCAGACTTAGAATTATCTATCTATCTATCTATCTATCTATCTATATATATATATATATATATATATATATATATATATATATATATATATATATATATATATATATATATATATATATATATATATAAAGAGAGAGAAAAAGAAAGTGAGAAAGAGATAGAAAAAGAGAGAGAGAGAGTGCTACCTAAAATTATATATATGCGCACTTCCGGAAAGGAAAAATTTGTCTTTCGTAGGTTTAGCAAATTGCAATAACACTTTATTATGAGATACCTAAAGGGTGTTGTGTATAGCAGAAACAGACTATATTGGCGACCCTTAAAAAAGAAATGGAAAATGCATGCTTAGCAGTCTTATATGACAATTTGGCCACCGCTAACCAAGCAGTCGTTCGCCGTACTAACAAATGTCTGGAAGATAAAGACCACCATTTTGAGCATCTCTTGAGATTGTAGAGTCCAAATGTAACTTGTATTATTCTCATGATAATTAAATTTAATATCTATATAAGTTTTTCCTTGCCCGAAACGTCTATATCTTTTCTTGGGGACTCTATAAATAATAAACAGGAAGATTCAGTCTCTCATACATACGCATACACTCAACACGTACGCAGGCGCCTTTGCCTGTAGCAACTTTTAGCGAGATCTGTATGCTTGATCCTTATCGGGTGCCACATACAGAATTCGACTCAAGTAACCCAATAAGTGTTGACATATAAAATCAACTCGACTAACAAGTATGCTGACATACTGTCGTATTAATATAGAAGAACATTTGCACTAAAATAAAATTTCTGTTTTAAATGCTAATTCATATCTCACGTGATCGTGCGTGCTAATTTATTTGTTTTTTTAATCAGCATTGAAAAAATAATTCTTTCAATAGAAAAATTTGTTTCAATAGATTTTTTTATAGGCAGGGCATCACCATATTTCATTCACCAACCCCTTTTCTAAAGAGCAGAAAATAAAATATCAAAAATAAAAAGAATTTCATTTTAGTAGGAATTTTATAATTGAGGTTATTTCCATGGATTACTTTATCAATTTTATTTTTATTTCTTTTGTTTATAATAACGTATGCAGACATAAAAACGCTCTCACATATAGCACACAGTAACTTACATTTTTAGAATTTTTTATTCGTATATATTGATAAAATCTCCGCCCAGCAAAGAAGGGTTTCCCTTTGAAAAAATTATGTTTGGCCAGATGAAGAGAAAGAGAGAGGGATCGAGAACTGCAGTGGACTGTGTAAGTTTAGATATATATTGAAATATGCATTATAAAAAATGTATTCAATACCGGAGAAATGTTCTGGCAGAAAACAGAAAGAGTGACACTGAAATCCAAAGGTGCATTGGCATGGCCAAGGACGTATTTCAAAAGCTAATCAAAGGATTGGGAAATAGGAAGATTTCGTTGGAAACAAATAAAAGAGTACTGGACCGCTATGTGAGACTTGTCCTCCTATATGGCAGTGAATGCTCGACAATGTCATCAAAGATGAAGGAGAGACTCGAAGCAACATAAATGCAATGCGGATGCTTTCAACCGAACAGGGAAGCAAAACAAATTTTAGAAAGGATGCAAACGGAAAGGAATCTTATAATTCTTCATCTATCTGAAGTTTCTGAGATACCTGATGAAGAAGAAGGGCTTGGAGAATCTAATACTCACGAGACGGATAGAAGGAAAGAGAGAAAGGAGAAAAAGCTATGGGAAACGTACTTCATGGGCTTGAGCAATTGGATGGAGGAGCAGGGTTTGGGAGAGATACCAAGAAGAAAATAGTTAAGAGCGACAAAGGCTAGGGTTAAGTGGAGGTCCATGATGATCTACGTCATGAATTGATACGGCATATAAAGAAGAATTGCTGCCATATCTGGTCGGTTGCCCCTGCTATTCTCCTCACGCTTCTCCACAAGGTACAGCGGAGGGTCTGTAATATGATCGATACCGACTTGGCAAACCGCCTGCAGTCTCTCTCTCACCGGCGCGACGTGGCTTCTCTGTGTCTCTTCGATAAATACTTTCACGGCTTCTGCTCCGATGAACTTAGATCACTGGTGCCCCCTAGATACGAATTTGCATGAGAAACTAGATTGGCAGCTAAATCCCACCCTGTTACAGTGAAACCGATAAAATGCAACCGCAACTTCTACTCCAATAGTTTCTATTCTCGCACTTCCCGGCTGTGCAATTCCCTTCCACACGATTGCTTCCCCGACGGGTACAATAGACACCTCCAATAGACACCTCCTAACACGCTAACTTGCATCTATTCTCTCAAACACTCTCACCATCTAACCAACCTTCATTCTCGGTACCCTTTCTATCCCACTCCTTCTAACATTTCCTATATCTAACCATCCTTTCCCATCACTCCCTCGACCCTATGTAACCCCCTGCTCTACAGTGGCAGTGGAATGCCTTGCTCGGGGTGAAACTATTAAAAGAAAAAGAAGCATTTATAAAACATGAAATATTTCCAACAGTACCGAACATAAGCATCGAAATTTAAATATATGAAATTTGTACATTCGGGAATATTTTATCGTATAAATATGGGTACTTTAGATTGGAATGGGTACAATAAAATAGAATACATATTCATGAGTAACAAAAATACTGTTATTAGATATATGTAAGTACTAATTTTATTGTCTATATATTTTTCTTTTTTTCTTTTTTTTGCTCTTAAACAAGCCGATAATGTCACTAATGCGCACGAGATTACTGAAAGTGGAAGAGAATGATAATATACAAGTTTAAAGAAAGAACAATAAAAAAAACAGCAAGAGGAATACAGAAAATGGTAATTGACATTACATTCGAATTTTAGAAAATTATCGGTGGAAATGAAGGAAGGAATCGGAAGAGGGATCCAAAGGAGGTAAGTTCAAGAAAACATACCATTAGAATAGAACTTATACTTGTATCTAAATATACATTTATAAAGGGCAAAAGGACTTTATTGGTACTCTGTATCTCTCACATCCTGATTGAGCACTCTGGAAGAATGGTAGACTTTGAAAAACCGTAGCTACTCTGGCATCTACGCATTGTTTATTCAGCAATGAATTAGAACACTCTCAGCTATTGGGCGTGTATAATGATAATATACATGCTAAAAAGTCTGCCTCCTTCTACCGCGTGTCCGTAGCTCAGAGGTAGAATC
>JBBBDQ010000872.1:5947500-5960000 GCA_037127315.1 Ascarosepion bandense | reverse complement strand
ACCACCAATTTTCTATCGTTCTATTCTACGGCCTTATTCACGTGGAGAAACGAGATTGTATAATTAAAGAAGACTGTGGCATAGAAGGGCTAAAGCTTTATGGTAAAATAACGGAAATGGAAAAAATAATTAAATAAATCCGGTCACTGTTGGAATAGTAATATCGGTATCCATATTTATCAAGACATATTTATAGATGTAGTTGTTTGTTTAAATAACGTTGTAAATCTTATTGACTCGGATCATATTTCATCAAACATGTTGAATTTTATGAAATATGAGAGCAATTTCAATATTTATATATACACTACACATAGATCTATCTATCTATCTATCTATCTATCTATCTATCTATCTATCTATCTGTCTCAGCCAGTTTCATATCTATCTATCTATCTATCTATCTATCTATCTATCTATCTATCTATCTATCTTAGCCAGTTTCATATCTATCTATCTATCTATCTATCTATCTATCTATCTATCTATCTATCTATCTATCTATCTATCTATCTATGTGTGTGCATGTGTGTGTGTGTGTGTGTGTGTGTGTGTGTGTGTGTAGAAAAATAACAAGAGCGGAAACTCCTTTCAGAAAGACCAGAGTCGTGGCTGAAAGCACTTGGGATAATTACTAACTTTTTTTTCCATTCTCCAGCAAAAAGGAAGCATATTCAAATACTTTAAAAGTTAAGTAAAAAAATAGTAAAAATTTTCCCTGTCGATCTTAAGTGCTCAATATCAGGAATAGAGCACATGTAAATATAAAAATTGACATTAAAGTATACATCCAGAAGCCACAGCCTGTTTCATGCTTGTACGCAACCTCCATGTATATATAAAGTAAAATTCAGCAAATCATTTAGATTAGTTATAAATTATAATTCTTTTCTATGAGCTAAACTGCTCATTTCATCAGACCACAGAATATTCATTCCATTCGGTATAAATATTTTCCCTGATTCCGGGAAAATACTTATACCGAATTGAACGAATATAGAATGGTCTGATGATATGAGACAATTTAGCTCATAGAAATGGATTATAATTTAAAGCCA
This sequence comes from Ascarosepion bandense, assembly GCA_037127315.1. Lineage (NCBI taxonomy): Eukaryota > Metazoa > Mollusca > Cephalopoda > Sepiida > Sepiidae > Ascarosepion > Ascarosepion bandense. Next base: position 5,958,942 of record JBBBDQ010000872.1, on the reverse strand, counting down.
ATCTAAATGATGTGTTGAGCTTTCTTTAATACATATCATATTGCTCTGGATAGCATCCAGTGAGCTCTTTAAACAGATATAACACTTAGTAATATTTATATTAATTAGATCTTGTTTGATTATCCTCGCCAGTCTTGACATCATTACCTATAGTCATCCGCAGATATATCTGTTACACTGTATCAAATTAGATTAGACATCCGATTGCTTTTAGCCAAGAATGAAACACGACCGAATTCTATCTTTGAGCTATGGGTGCTCGGTAGAAGGGGGCAGACTTTAAGCCTGTGATATACCGTGTAAACATACACCAGTAACTAAGAGTGTTTTAATTCATTACTGAATGATCTATGCTTAGATGCTAGAGTAGCAACTGTTATTTCAAAGTCTACCTTTTTTTTCTTTTTTTTTTTTTGACGGATTTTATTATTTTCTTGCTGGAGTGCGCTTATTTTTCGCTAATAAGATATCTCGAGCAGTCAAACCGATAGACTTAAATAATTAAAGATTCTGTTTAATAAATAATCGGAGCCTACACTCAAATATAGATATCCACTTAAAAATAACATATGCATATATATATATGTGTGTGTGTGTGTGTGTGTACGTCTGTGTGTGTCTGTGTATTTGTGTGTGTGTATGTGTGCACGTGCATGCATAGCTGTGTGTGTATGTTTCTGTGTGTCCAATAAATCAAAAGACCTATAAAAAATCTAAGAAAAATACTTGAACAAGATAAAGAAAAAAGATCAAAATCAAACACCTCCATAAGCAGTAAATTAGGTTGTTCAACATTGTAAATTAACGGGACAGTGTAAAAAAGCATTCAGAGAGTGAACGCTTGACGAGCCACAACTCGAGCCACTACTTAAGTTTTACGCACTCGTGATGTAAAGGTGACAAGAAGATGAAAAAACGATACATGCATTTTTTAATATATCTAGAATAATTTCAGGGAAATCTATGACCAAGCGGAAAACGTTTTATATGACGCGTTTGACCTTTAAAACTTCATCGATGTAATGTGATGTTTACGTTGATACAACTGCACATGCGCACGAAGGAGAGGGAACGCCGAGAATTTAAATTCAAGACTGAGATTGTTTTAATATGTGTTTTAGTTATATAGTCTCCCCGTATTCATATAGTTAATATTTCTTTATGCCTTTGTCACTTTTGATATTTACTGGGATTATTAAAAGCTAACAGCCGACAAGAAAGACGTAGATAGGAGTTGAAATTCATGTTCAATAAAAATTCGCACATTGAATGATTAATAAGGGAGTTGGGTTTACTAAGAGTGTGTAATTTTCACAGAGAGATCTCTGACCAACAAAAACATTTGTCAGAAGAGTAAATCCCACTTCTTGTTTATTTATTACATCGATTAAAAAGAAAACAGATATTTTCGAATATTTCGAATTTAAAATTTTAATATTCCAGCATCAATTTGGTTAAAAGTTAATATATTATATATATCAATTTCATTGACAAGATTATCCATTTATCAATGTTCTCAAGTACTTTCGATCTCCTTCCGAGATCATCTTCAAGATTGTAAGTTGTGGCAACAAAAATTACGAGCGGATCTTATTAAAAATAAGCAGACATACTCTTTAAAATGCCTAAAAGAAAATTTTCTGCCCAAATTCACAAATTTTAATATATAGCTTAATCTTTTAAAAATCAGTATCCCCAACCTTTACTAGAGAAAACCACTGGGCTTAGAATTTTTCCTCATTCATTGTTTAAATGGGACTGAGAATGCATGTCTTACAATCACATGTTGAAAATGGCTATTTCCTTTCAAAGTTTTATCTGAATTTAAATATATATAAATGATCTATTTTTGGCCAATGCTGTTATCATCCTGTTGTCTTTTTATTCTTCAAGTTTCATTAACATGCCGATTATGTGTGTGTGTGCGTGTCTGTGCAAGTGTGTGTTGAGTGTGCGTGTGCTTAGCGCTCTCTTTGTGTCTGCGTATTAAGTCTGTGGTTGACATTTTATGAGCATTACATAAAAAAAATCTGTCGGCATCCACAACAATAAGTACAAAGAGACAATATTTTATGTCGGATTTTTTAAAAAAAGAACACTTATCATTATCATAGGCTTAATCATTCTGAATAATATCCTCATCTGTTTTGTCTATAACAACAAAAATAAGCATGCTGGTCCGTATAATGGGGCTTATGTTGAGATAATATTTGTATCTATATTTACTAAATTTTTCTTTCAACTGGATTAAAAAAGATAAGACGCTACATAGAAGCTGTGAAGATTGTTTTGCGTCAGGTTTGCTAGTTACAGAATCAGTTTATTAAAATCAGTATTTTAGTATCTGGCTTGCATCTAGTCTCAAATATCGACTATTGGCGCCTGTTAGACTATATTACTATGTCTAAGAATATATAATTTGAACATTAAATTTCAGTTTTTATCTATTCCGTCCTTTAAAGAGGTTAATTACTGTTTCGTATTGCATTTGTGTCACATTTCTTTGTGTGAGTGAGTGTATGTGCGTGCGAGTACGTGCGTGCTTGCGTGCGTGCGTCTTTCTTTACGAACGCACTTACGTACGTGAGATTGTATGAGAAAGGATGGTTCGTTCAACGAAAAGCCGTTGCAATGATATTTGTGAGTTCGGTGATTTATGTGTAATAAAACAAACTAAAAGTTACGACAGATCAAAATAAACCTAACAGAACGATAATAACCCAGGGATAACACTAAGGGGATTACAGATAGCATGTCACTTAGCCTCCATCTAAATCCAATATTTATTATTGACAGGAGAGATTATTGAGACCAAAAACAATTTTGTTAAGACGTAATTTTAGCACGTAATACTACTACTACTACTACTACTACTACTACTACTACTAATAATAATAATAATAATAATTATAATAATAATAATAATAATAATAATAATAATAATAATGTGTTTATATGAAAGGCTACAAATACAAAGCAATTTTAACACGTAATAATGATAATAAAAATAATAATGATAATAAGATCGCTTGTTTATATGACCAGACACGAACGTCAATTTCGTACGCATAATTCAGGACAGCCATAATATAGACGCATACTCGCACGCGTGCACACACACACACACACACACACACACACACACACACACACACACACACACACACACACACACACACACACATATATATATATATATATATATATATAAAGAACACTGGTGGAGAAAAACACACACACACATTCTCTCACACACACACCCCCCCCTATATATATATATATATATATATATATATATATATATATATACCTTAAAACTGTATATAGTCTTAACGTATGTTATATTTATAGGCGAATGTGCTCAATATGAGAGAGAGATTCCATGAAAAGTGAACATAAAGTCAACACACAACGGCGGGAGACTGTTTCATGATTATACGCAATCGTCAGACCACACATGCACACACACATGCTCACGCACGAACACACACACAAACGCGCACACTCACAAAAGCGCACACACACACACGCACATACACACACACACATATATATATATATATGAATAAAGGAGAAATGTTGTCTTTTACTGACGCGTCCTGTTCTGATGGACTTTAAAAAGGTAAATGTAAAAAAAAAAAAAAATTTTAATCAAATATTTATCAGCAGAAGTAAAAATATCGATGATTTTTTACATTTTTTTTATTTCAAAACGCTCACAAATATTCTTCAAGCTAATTGTGACATTTAAGTTAGACTATGGAGGGTGCTTCGAAATGTAATTAAATATTTTTGAGACCAAAATACATAATAATTTCTATAAATTTCGCAAAAAAAATTCCATACAATTGCCTTGATAATGTCCATTCGCGGACGAAACCCGTCGTTAAAGAAAAATGTTCCTTTTGTCTATAAACATAAACTGTTTCTAAATAGATTTTTTTAATTTATCACTGAATTTACACCATTCATTTATTTCTACCTGAATATACACTACCCTACCCCCATATATATATATATATATATATATATCCGCAGACAGATCTGTTTTGCTGCATCACAGCTCATCAGTACGGTTAGACTATATATACATGATCACTTCAAATACAAAAAATAATGTTGTTATGACGCAAGAGGCTACTGAGAGTGAAAGTGAAAGAAAATACTTCAGAAGAAACCTGAAGCCTAATCTTAAGAAACAGAAGATAAATTTCTACTTCTGTTCAAAATACTGAGGAAGAGTGTGAACCGGGCGAAATATACATTTCTGTGTGTGTGTGCGCGCGCATGCGCATGCGCACGCGTGTGTATTCATAAGCTCTGAGAGACGAGGACATTTTTTATGAATATTAAATTTGTGCAAAAACTTGAAATTTTATATATAAAGACATACAGGTATTCAGTTAACATTTATAGTCGTTGAAATCAGCCGAAACGAATTGGGTGTGTTTTGAAACCACCTCAACATAAAATTACCTTTACTCTCGTACGAAACAGCATCTAATACACATACAAAAAAATACTAACAGCAAAAATCAAATCCCACACTTTATGAAAACGAATTAGCTCGAAATAATAGTCACTACAGTCAATTTGTAGAAATTCTTTGTCCACATGAAAAAAAAAAAACTTAATAAAAATACTTAAAAGAATTTCTTAAACTGTTATATTAAATAAAAAAATCTATGAAAAAAGTTTTGGTGCACAAATATAAAATCTTTGTATGTGTTTAAGATCTTGTATTATTTGTATAAACATTACTATCATATATATATATATATATATATATATATATATATATATATATATATAAACATTCATTTATATGTTATTTTTCAGTGTTGATCTTAATTTTATTCCTGCCAGCGTGCTTGAATTTCGCCACAAAATGACGATTACCTTTAATCTTATTCACAATGAGCACCCATAAACTATAGCCTTGTACAACACTAAGCTTTCTTCAATTATGAAAACTGAAAAAAGATATCGCCTTTCAAGTGGCCAGGCTATACTGATCTCTGCTAGTGTATTGCGTGTGAGATATTTGTATATAAGATAGAAATACTGAGTGTGAATCTTTACTTTTGAATTTTGTCTCGAGGATAGGATAATGTATTAAACATGTAAGTGCCACACACAGAGAGAACTACGGACAGGGAGAAAAATCAAACTGACACAGACATAATTAGACCGACAAACATATCAACGTTACTTAATTTAAATTTCTGGTTATTGTAATGTTGGGGTAGTTTTATATTATACTGTAATTACATGTTTTTTATTTAAAAATATATTTGGCATTTAAAATAAACGGTGTTTATATATATATATATATATATATTAATCATATCACCACGAGCAAGGCGGTAATGCCACTGATGTGCAGGGGGCTACATTTGAGTAAAAAGATTAAATAGAAGAGAGTGAAGAAGAAAGACGAACCTGTTAGAAAGGACCAAGAGAAGGATGGGAAAACAGGTGTGATGACAGTTGTTAAGGTGGAGAGAAAGGAGAGGTTATACAGGGTAGTGAAAGAACTAGAGTCAAGTGGTTAATAGATGAGTATTATTGATTGTTTAATTTTTTAGCTTTTGGTCATAATAAAATTAGTCTAGTGTACATTTGTATTAAAAAGTGTTCAATACAATCATATTATAGAACTTTTGAATATTTTCTATTTGTAAACGAGTTATTACGCGACCTAGGTTTCTCCCTTGAGTTAGTGCAAATCGCCTGAAGACACCACTCATAGTAGAAACTTAAGTCGCGTAATAGCTCATTTACAAAAGTTATATATATATATATATATATATATATATATGTGTGTGTGTGTGTGTGTGTGTGTGTGTGTGTGTGTGTGTGTGTGTGTGTAAAGAAGTATATGTTAGAATAGAGAATAAAATTTTATATTACTATTCATAAAGGGAGATTATCTGATTTTTTCAAAAGAATACAAATTATATTAAAAATAAATGTATATTTAAAAAAAATATATTTAAAAATTAGTCTAAAAATTCTATATAACCTGGATCAACATGTTTAAGAAAATATTTATTTTTATGCCTACATGTATACATCAATTCATTACTCTTGTTTAATAAGCTAAGGTTAGTTAAATGTTTAATGGTAACTAATTTTTCAGTAAGGCATAAATTACATTTCTTTCTTTTCCAGCTATAACATTTGGATTTTGCTATGATGTCTCAGGTGAAAAAAGAGTTCTTATTATCATTCTTTAATTGCCAGAAATATTTAGAGAGAGCAGAGCTGTTCTTTTAATCTTATATTGGTAAATCATTTGATGATGGCAGAAATGACATTTCCAAGGATTTCTAGTGAAACCAAAAGAGAATTTAACAATGCTACTGAAAAGAATGTTAGCACTGTATACAATACTCTCAGAAATACATAAGTAATTTAGGAGACAGACTTGTTTTTTCGGCACTTGCATTTATTTTTAAATGGTTAATTTATTGCGTAGATTAATCCTGTATTTATTGAATATTGTTATGTTGGGATATCAATTTATCGATGTTACTAACGCAGCTGTAGCTGATCTTAATGTTGTTTATGTTGAAAATCTTTTTTAGAGTTAATGGATTATTAGAGTTTCTATCAATTAAAATGAGTAAAATTCTTCTGATATTCATTGGAACATTGCGAATAAAAGATGGGTTAAACCATGCGATAATATGTTTATTTTTTTCTAAATACTCTAAAATTAAATTATGATTGATTTTTTCTAAAGATTTTATATATTTAATTTTATTATTTTCAAATATTTCCTTATTGTTGAATTTGTTAGATAATCTCACTTGCACCGATTTATGCAAATTACCTAGAAATCTATGATGGTGGTTTGATTGTTGCTGACATAACGATGGTTATATAAATCTTTGATATATAGTTTGTATTGACCATTATTCAAGTTCAAGATCACACCGAGAAAGTTGATGATTTTAACATGAGTGTTATTGGTAATATTTAGCTAGTGATCTTTATCAATAGGTCTATATTTTGTGGACTTATTTTACAGTGGAAAATTACATCGTCATCTCTATAGATTTCGGTTTATATATATAATGGATATATCATCGGAAATAGAGCCTAGACAAGCTTTTAAAAAATAAACTGACACATTGACCGTTAAGATTTAAAGAAGAAATCATGTATTCCCAAAGAATATAAAGATTTTCAGATTATTAAGTGAATCTCTATTCTGATTAGTTAAACTGAGCACACACATAAATGTTTCTGTCTTCCCATATCTATGAATATCAAACGCATTGTTTCTTATATTTCAATGAAAATCATTTTCCCAACAATGATCTAACATTGCCTGATGACGAGATTGAAATCTCGAAGCATAGAAATTTTTGTGTCGCAATGTAATTTTAATTAAAAAACAAAATTAATTAATTATATTATGCTGTACAATATTTATTGTATTGAGCACTTTTATAAAAAATAAATAATAAAAAAAGTAAATGCCGGAGAACTCGGAATGTAAAGCTGTTGGTTCTCTTCACATGGATTTATATATATATATATATATATATATATATATATATATATATATATAATGAGGGTGAGAGGGAAAGTATTTCCCTTAATTTTAGTGTATACATTTTCTATAGTAACTATATATATATGTAGCAATGTTTGATAAACATTATTTACTGGTTGCGATGGGTAAATTGCTGCTATTTTATTTATAATTTCACATACGTGTTGTTTGTTTATTTCTTTTTTTTGTTTTTTAAAGTTTGTCAACTGCAAATAATACAAACGTGTAAGAAACTATGACCCAATTCACACGGCACACCGCACTGATTGGCATTCGCTTCGTAAGCTCCAATCCAGTGGATGGTTGTCAATCTGAGAACAGTGCAGAGGATTCGGAAAGTGTTCGATGAGTCTAATGGTGATTAAGGTAATTTTTGGAGTAATCAATTGTAAAAGCAACGTTATGCCTCCATTTATCTTCTCATAGAATCTCAAACCCCACCAAATGCCTCGAGCAGGTACTGTTGCCCTAGGTTAAGAGGGTAGCTGCTGGATACCATATGCCTGGACTCTGGACAATGGCACACAAACAGGAGAATTCTGTCATGCACTGTCAAACAATTACTACAATCACAACACCTATTACATCTGGCCAACTAACCCTGCTTGACAATTTATATGTAGTACACATTTGAGCGAGAGACCAACAAAATTTCTTGTAACTACAAATATGAACGGAAGACAAGGATTATGGCAGCATTCACCAACGTAATCAAGGAGATCGTTTAGAAGAGTTACTGGAGAACCCAAAGTCGTCTGGAGGCCTGCATCAAGGCGTCCGTGGTTGAAGCGATTATTGTTGAATAAATTTACTCTTTAGTATTTCGAGATAATTTTCTGTAATTTTTGTAAATATATCTGTTCCAATGAGATGTCAGAGTTAATTTCATTTTTTGCGTAACTTAGACGACAATTCATATATCGTACAAAGTAGTCAATATTAGTGATAGAGTGAAAATAAATGTAAAGGTAGCCATTGATGTTAACATCAGCTGGCGACAATCTGTTACATGCTTGAATATTTTGATATGTAGATTGCGTCCATGCATGACCTGCTGTTGGCCTCAGTGTCATATATATATATATATATATATATATATATATATATATATATATATATATGGGGGGGTTGTGTGGGGGTATTATTACTATGAATGTCATATTTATTGGGTATATGCATTTTTGATTAGACATTCCTGTTTTAATAGCAGTAGCATTAATGCCTACTTGCGTAGAAATTGAAGGTCTTACTAATTAAAACGAGCCGTCTACAAAAACTGAACTTTATTCCCCTTCTCATTCAGGAATCTCTTGTGTTCAATGTCATTATGCTACGATGCGCCATGATAAGCGAGGTCCATCCAGGCTATCTTTATTTTCTTCCTCCAAATGTAACCTAAACAAATGAGAATTTTCTTCTTTTTTAATTCAACATATTATATAAAGTCATGTCTCTATGGTGGTGGTGGGTGGTCATCCGTGGACCAGAGAGAAAATTATATTAAAAGTTTGAGTTGCAATTTTGGATAAGTCTTCACATCTTCTCTCAGTATTAGGAATATTGAAAAAAAACAAACAAGACAAACTTTTCTTTATCGTATGTTCCGGTGACACTAATGACAGAATAATGCAACATCTTGTCACTTGTATGTCACGATGCTTGATGTACAAACTTAAGGGTGAGTGATCGCATGAAATAATGTTTGTAATTATTTTTCACACTCACGCGGATCCTCTTTCTCTCTCTCTCTCTCTCTCGCTATCTATCTATCTATCTATCTATCTATCTATCTATCTATCTATCTATCTATCTATCTATCTAACAGGGTTATATAGAAAACAAAATTGCATTGATGAGATTGCACGGATAAAGCTATCACCATGTACGTTAACATTACATCATTAGGCTATTATCAGATTGTACTATGTTGTGGTGCAGTGGATATCGGCTCGGAATGACAAATCGAAGAGACGAGTTTGAATTCCTTGCATTCACTTACGCGCAAATACCCTTGGGAAAGGTACTAATCCGTTTCTTCCCTCCAGTTATGGGTTAAATAACAGGACAGATTGGGTTGTATAGCCTTGGTTGGCAACTAGTCTACCGCAGAAAGCAATGGCAACCTACTGCGGGATAATCATATGCCCAGTCAGTCATGTCTCTTTCATGATCGCCCAAGCGTGTATCACGTGTGGCACTGAACTATGTGATACAATTCTTTAAGCAGATTTTACAGCCCACTCAAAGAGGATTACAATATCAGGGAGAAAGCATATGTAAATATAAATATACCACGCACACACATATTTAGTATGCGATGAATAAATTGTCGTCTAAATTTAGCAGAAATAAAAAAATATCTAATATCTCATTAAAACAATTAAATCTCATTGAATAAAAAATATTTACCAAAATTTTACACAAATGTCTTGATATACTAAAAAGTAAATTCAGCTAATAAAATCGCTTTGACTACGACCACGATCTGTAGACGATATAGGACTCTCCCACAAATTTTCTTGGAGTAGATAGACTAAACTATCGCCCGGTTCACACTCCACCCACGTCTATTGAACAGATGAAGAGGCTCATCCCTTGTTCCCTGTTTAGGATGTGATTTCCGGCTTTCTCTTTTCCAAATCTTTTCACGCTTACGTAGCCCCTGCACATCAGTGGCGTTACCGCCTTGCTCGGGTGATATGATTAAAAAAAAAAAAAAAGATATCATTGTTTAAGTTGGCGAAGCTGCCATAACCATTAGACTCATCCAACCCTTTCCAAATCCATAATTTGATACCCCCAATCTCTGAAATCTTAGTATTGGATCTTCTGGTAAGTATGCTAAGGAATACAGTATGTCATTTCAAAATTTTCGGCGAATTGAATTGCGTCACGGTGCTCTTATTCTCGTAGACAATACCCAACTGACCCTACTATACTGTTCAGATCACAAAATAAAAATAAAAATAAACACAATGCGCATGGGCAAAATGAAAAATATAAAAGGCAACAATTTACCCATCTCACTATATATATATATATATATATATAAAAAATTTTCTTTAAAAGTTATTTTTCAATGGATACTCATATTCTGTTTATATTATTAAACGACATATTTTTTTACAAGTACAAGTCTGAATATTCGATAAATACGTTAGAAAAATATGTATTCTTCGACAGGTTGCAATCCTACGTACAGTAGAGAAATCCGTCATTATAATTTGACAGGCTGTAGACCACTCGGCCACGTAGGATCTCCCTGTCAAGCAAAGAGGACTCATATATTTCTAATAAGATTTTTCGAATATTCAGCCCGATAGAAGTGAATAAATAAATATCCTGTTTACTCAAAAAAACAGACCAACTACTCAAATATGCGTGTTCATTATAAATAAAACTCACACACACACACACACACATATATATATATAAAGGTTCGGCTAAATAGTGACGAAATTTCTTTATTTTTTGTAGGAAAATATATGTTCAAATATATAACTGAAGCCGAGAAAATAAGCTGGAAAATCGAAAAATATTAATTATCAACGAGAGCTTTTCGGTGGCATTTAACCAAACAAATAAATGCTGTTCAAATGCACACACTTTCTTTCACACTCTCTCTTTCTCTCTCTATCTATCCATAAGGAACCTTCGTTAGTATTTAACCAAAGATATATATATATATATATATATATATATATATATGCGTTTGTGTGTGTATTTCATATTGTATATAGCTAACGTCTAATTAGAAATAAAATCCATTAATTCTGCTGAAATTGGAAATCAAATCCATTAACATTATATATATATATATGTATATATATATATATATATATATATATGATTGTATGAATTATGTTTTTCTTTTT
>JBBBDQ010000872.1:5915000-5937500 GCA_037127315.1 Ascarosepion bandense | reverse complement strand
TGAGTTTTCCTAACCCAAAATACGGATGGCTCTTCAGCGATACAATATGTAACCGAATAAGAAAAAGTGTCTTTTCAAATTTCTAACAATATATTTTCTAGGCCCAGATAATAGAGCCAAATTCTTTTCAGTGGTTTGAATAACGCTGTATATAGATTTTCACATACGGGACAATAGCGATGGGAGGGAGGTATGCGTAAACACTATTCTATGGGCTGTCACGTGCCTACCTTTTCTTAAGGGTTAAGGATGTGTTCTTTCTAATGATAGCGGGCAAATATGAAATTTAATGCAAACACCGGTCTGAAATTATGATTAACGCTTTAGTTGCATTTGAATTGTGATTGAAGAAAACAAATCGAAAGACAGCCAATGCATAATAGCGATAGTAGTGGTGGTGGTGGTAGCATTGGGGGTGTGATGGAGGCAGTGTCAATGGTATTGATGGTGTTGGTTGTGGTAACAGTAGCAGTAGGATGCACTGAGGGAGTGAGTGGAAATGAAAATGGTATAATTTCAAGAAGAGGTTGGTGGGGCGTTTACTGTTTTGTCGGTGGTGGTATCGAGGTTTGCCGCTTAATGGAAGGAGGATTGGAAGAAGAAAAAGAAGAAGAAGAAAAGAAGAAGAAAGAAAGAGGAAGAAAACGTGGAAGAAGAAGAAGAAGAAGAAGAAGAAATTAATGATGATTTTAATATTTTAAGTGGTAAAAGAGATGAGAAGTTGAAATGAATGAAAGTATCTTGAAAAAAATCTGTTTATGTGGAGTTATTTCTGTGTGTAGTTGAAAGCATGCATGGCAGTCGTATGTATGATATTTCGTATTTGCGCATGCGTGTATCTGAGAAAGAATACGTGGATTGGACATCTATCTATCTATCTCTCTATCTATCTATCTATCTATTTCAGTCTCTTCTTTTCTATCTATCTATCTATCTATCTATCTATCTATCTATCTATCTATCTAAATAGATAGATAATATTTGAGAAAGGAACTGAAAAGAAGCAATGGTTAAATAAGAGACAGTAGCCCTAAAAGTAAAGAGAAATATGAAAATAATGAGAATAAAAGCATGTTTTGAAACTGTTGGTAGATACATAGAACAATTGATATTACACAGAAATATCACACAAAATAATATATTTTAAGTACACTGTAAAAAATAAACTATGTAAGAGTAAATCAATATATACGCAGCTGATACATTGTCATAATGTTCATTTTGATCTGGAGTTTTCCTTTTCTTTCTAAGTTATTAATGTTTGCTACTGAATAAGAACAGTGACAAGAAGGAGATTATGTTAAAAAATACATCATTCTTGTGAAAAATAGATGCCTTCGTTGATAATCATGCTGCAAGTTTATTGATTTAAGACTGATCAACTTTTTGCAAGTTATTTAAAGCCTGAAAACGTTTCTAGATTGGCAGAATATTTTTTTAATGATAATACTGATCTACTGATACAAGTTTGACTATTTAATCCGTAGCTGGTGGTGGTAGTAAGTGACTGATTCTTACCTCAAAAAGTATTTGCGCGTAAGTGAATAAAACGAATCCAACCTAATCTGGAATCCAATTCCTAACCGTAATCTATAAGGCCAGTCTCATACACAAGCTTACAGCAGCTGGTATGCCCGCGCAGTCACCTCTCTTGATAATGACCAATTTCTATTTTACTTTTACGCTCTCACACCCTGATTGAGCACTCTGGAAGAATGGTAGACTATGAAAAAACAGTAGCTACTCTAGCATCTACGCATCGTTTATTCAGAAATGAATTAGAACTCTCTCACTACTGGCCTATGAATACATTGTATATCACACGCTAAAAGTTTGCCTCCTTCTTCAGAGGTAGAATCTGCGACTGACGCCAATTCGGTCGGGTTTCAATCCTGGGTAAAAAGCAATCGGATGTTTAACCATACTGATCTGTCTGCAGATGACTATATATATAGTTAAACGTTATTTCCGTGAATACCCTAATGTTTGTCATTAAAGCTTTCCGTAGCTCAGTGGTTCAAGCATGTCGGGTGAAACGACGGTTTCTCCAACAAAGAGTGATGCAAGTTCGAATTCTGCCGGAGGGTGCATTTTCTTTAATGAGATTTCTTGAATTTTCAAGCCTGCATACAAAATAAAATTCTGCATAAAATGAACTGAACGTCAACTCAGATATGGTTATCCTCCAAAATTAACGTTTGGAGTAATTAAAATATGCCGGATTAGTGAATTAAAATTCATGAATTATACACACACACACACACACACTTATATATATATATATATATATATATATGTTTTGATAATATAATTGATAAATCTAAACAAACACGCACACACACATACACATACACACACACACACACATATATATATATGTGTGTGTGTGTGTGTGGGTGTGTGTTTAGAGATATTAAATAATCGACTAAGCAGTAGTTAGATTGATAATATTGATCGATTTATTAGGGTGTGAGAATGAATTAACAGTAGAGGATAAGTCATAAGTAAGCATATAAGATGAAAGAAGAGAGAGAGAGAGAGAGAGAGAGAGAGAGAGAGAGAGAGAGAGAGAGAGAGAGAGAGAAAAAAATTCCAATAAGCGTGAGGTTAATTAAGAGTATTCATTCCATAGATTGACTGGTACATAGACCGAAAAAAGCGGGTTTATAGCCAAAAAAGCCAATAGGGAGTAAGTAATGACATAAATAATTAGAGAGTAATCGATAGGTTTATTAACTGCTATATATATATATATATATATATATATATATATATATATAAGTACTAAAGACAGAGAGTGAGGAAAATGATACTATGTTGAAAAAAGTGAGTGTTCGATCCATAGATTGATAGATTTTTTTTAGGAAAGGAGGAAAGAAGCCAGTAAAATATAAGTTCATATTTTGGGAGACAATAAGTCCTTAGATTTTCGAAGTAAAAAAAAAAACAGAGGACCAAGTGGAAGTGTGATTAGGAAACAATGCCAATCGATAGAGAGATGATTAAAATAAAGTCTTTTTATAAGAATGTTTACGAAAATAGTGAAGCAAAATTATACTTATATTCAGGGATTTAAACTCGCACTGTTGTGCCTTAAAATTATGGCCTTGTTCCAGATTAAGTCAAGATCAGTATACTAATAGTCAATACGAGAAAAACAAAAAATGTTCTGTTGCTAGAAAAAATTGTAAAACACACACACACATAGAGAAAGAAAGAGAGAGAGAGAGTGAGAGAGAGAAAGAGAGAGTTTGTGCGTGTGTGTGATGAAGAGAGATGAAAAAATGGGAAGGAAAATATTTGTGCAAAATTTGCCAGGTGTGAATAATTGAAGGAAACAAAAAAGAAGAAATAATTATATATATATAAGAAGAAGAAAATCAGGAAGATTTATGAGAAATACATGAAGGAATGATTTAAAAGAAAGAAAGAAAGAAACAAGAGAACGCCAAAGAATGAGATCGAAAAATGAAAGAAAGGAAACCTAAATAAAGAATTAAAAGAGAGAAAGAATTAATGACGTGGAAAAGCAAATGGATAAAAGGAAGAAAGAAAGAAAGAAAGAAAGAAGAAAGAAAGAAAAAGGATGATGCAGAGTTTTGAGTCTTTGAGGGAATTAAAAAAGCTAAAGAATAGAAAAGACAAAGAAATATTAAGGAATGACTTAAAAGAATACAAGAAAGAAAAAAAGAAAGACATGATGTAATAACCTGAATAAATTAAGTAAAAGAAAGAATGAACAAAAGACGCGGAAGAAATTTTTTGAAAAAAACAAAGAAAGAAACAAAGAAACTAACCAAGAAAGAAAAATGCGTAAGAAACGACAAAGATTAGTATAAGAAAGAAATGAAGTAGGTATATAGCCTTAGGGACTTAATTAAAAGAGGTTAAGAAAAAAATAAAGAAATAGAAAGTTAAAGTAATAATTTGAAAGAAAGAAAGAAAGAAAGAAAGATATGAAACACTAAAAGATTGGATTAAATGGGAAAACGAAGCTAAGGAAGCGATCTCGTTCTGAAGGACGTACAGGAGAAAATAGTCGACTGACGTATCACCGTTCGGAGGAGTGAACGAAGAAATGAACGAATAGGCGAACGAGTAGAAATGAATAAGCAGGCAAATGAATTATCGGCAAGAAGAGGCGGGGTGGAATGAGGCGCCGAAAATGGAAAGACGACGGACGTAGCAGCGCTGGTTGGAGGAACGGGTGAAGGTTGAGCAATGAGAAGAGAGAGAACGCGTAGCTATAAAGCAAAACAAATGCGTAGAGATTTGTGAGAAAGGAGAGCATAGAAATATTCGTGTGGAGAGTAGCGTGAACGTGATTGTGCTTGTTCGTGTGTATGTGTGTGTGTGTGTGTGTGTGTGTGTGTGTGTGTGTGTGTGTGTGTGTCCATGTGTGTAGGTGTATGTGTGCATGTGTGTGTGTGTGTGTGCACGCGCGCGTGTGTGTATGTGTATGTATGTGTGTAGGTGTATGTGTGCATGTGCATATGTGTGTGTGTGTGTGTGTGTGTGTGTGCATAAAAATTTCGATGGCAGAGCAGCAAAAAAAAAAATAAAAATAAAAATAAAATAAATACAGACAATAAGAGGAGAGGCGAAGGCGTAATGGAGTTTCTTCAAGATGTGGGGAGAAGGTGTAGGGTGAAAGAAGGAGAAGGGGGCGAGAGATTGGTAGAGGGAGGGGAAGCTACGAATGAAATAAAATAAAAAGAAATAAATAGCTGGAGGAAGGAGGTTTTCATATGCAAATTGTCCTTTTACCAATCGCAAAACTTGGCTTTGGGAATTTCGATTCGATTTTTTGAGCGAAACTTGGCGATAATAACTAACGGGTCTTGGGAGTGAAATCAGACAGATTGTAACAATACATTGGTGCACGCATACACGAATACACACACACACACACACACACACACACACACACACAGACACACACACACACACACATATATATATATATATATATATATGCATATATCATGTATTAATATAGTCATATTCGTGAAGATGTGTGTTTGAAATTATAAATACATGTCTTCGTGAAAATATACGCAATTTTGTCAGTATAGGTTGACCTTAATTCAAGACAAGTAAAAATGTACTTAAGAACATATTCCATAAACAAAGTTAGTTCCCTCTTCCTCCCCTCTCAGTATCACTCTCTGCCTCTCTCCCTATATATATATATATATATATATATATATATATATATATATATATATATATATCCCTTGTTCCCTGTATAGGATGTGGTTTCCGGTTTTCTCTTTTCCAATCTTTTCACTTTTCTTTTCTTTTTTTCAATGGGAGGTAGATAGTCTAAACTATCGCCCGGTTCACTCCACCCACGTCTATTGAACAGGTTTAGAGGCTCATCCCTTGTTCCCTGTTCAGGATGTGGTTTCCGGTTTTCTCTTTTCCAATCTTTTCACTTTTCACTTTTCTTTTTTTCTTTCTTTTTTTTCAATTGGAGTAGATAGACTAAACTATCATCCCTTGTTTCCTGTTTAGGATGTGGTTTTCGGATTTCTCTCTTCTAATCTTTTCACTCTTACGTAGCCCCCTGCACATCAGTGGCGTTGCCGCCTTGCTCGGGGTGATATGATTAATATATATATATATATATATATATAGCTAAAGAGGACCCAAGGTTTTACGATTTTGCGTTCCCTGGGATTTACCTTTTTTTATAATAAGTGCTCAATACAATAAATATTGTAGCGCATAATATATTCATATGATTATGTATTTAAAGTATATTGCGGCACGGAAATTTCTATGTTTCGAGATTCCTATCTCGTCATCAGGCAATATTGGATGTTGGTTGTGAAAATGATTTACAGAAATCTATTACGATTAGGATTTTGTATTTTGAGTTCATTCTTTTTCAGGAAGGACAGATATCACATACCAGTTCAATAATTTTTCGTTGTTTCTAACAAACTCACCATTCTCGTACTGGAATTAAATTCGAAGAGTATCCAGCTGAATTCCATGCATTCAATTACGCGCAAATACTCTTGGGAAAATTATTAATCCGTCTCTTCCCTCCAGTTATGGGTTAAATAACAGAACAAATTGGGTGCTATATCATTGGCTGGCAACCAATCTACCGCAGAAAATATTAGCAATATCTTACGGAATAATCTTTTATTCAGTCAGTCATGTCTCTTTCGGTACATGATCACCCAAGCGTGTATCACGTATGGCACTTAACTGACTGACAGTGAATACCCAGTCGAACAATATGTAATTTAAAGTAAAGACAAATGAGGACAACCTTACGCTGGTAAGAAAATATATTCAGGTGAATCTTTTTATAAATGTTACCAGATGCACATGAATAGATAGATTCTTAGTTAAATAGTCAGTCAGTTAAGTGCCATACGTGATACACGCTTGGGCGATCATGTCTCGAAAGATACATGACTGACTGGGCAGAAGATTATCCCGCAGTAGGTTGCCATTGCTTTCTGCAGTAGACTGGTTGCCGACCAAGGCTATAGAACCCAATTTGTCCTGTTATTTAACCATAACTAGGAATAGATGGATTAATACCTTTCCCAAGGGCATTTGTGCGTAAGTGAAGGCAATGAATTCAGCTGGAATTCGAACTCGGCTCCCCGATTTCTCGTTCTGAGCCGATATCCACTGGACCACAACGCACATCCTAGACAGGTGCAAAATAAACCTAAAATCCATGATTGATGTCGTGAGACAATGTTGTTTTTTTTTTGCCAAACGAAAGATAAATGCTTTATCACTTTCAGGCAAAAACTGCGGATATGCGGTAAGTGGATTGAAAAGAGCATTCGGCAGGTCGAAATCGAGTTCGACCGAGTTCGTTATATTCAGTGTTCCTTAAAAATACAAACTTTTATATAGATGTCTTGGATGGCGCCAGACCCGTTAAGAAATATCTTAACTCTCAGTTTTATACTTTAGTGGATAGGAAATTAAGAATTAAAAGCAACTTTCTTATTTACTTTTATATAAATTCACAATGACGTGTGAAATTCTGGTTTTGCGAAATAGAAAAAGAATTGAACACGTGCTAGAAGAAAAGTTGAAGCCGGATTTCGCGAGTAGATATTAAATTAATTTTCTGACCAATGGAAGCGTTTTGCAAAACTGAGAAGAGTTAGCGATCCAGTGCGAAAAACCTAAATGTTTATAAAAGGCGAAAGGAAGGTTAACCAGAGAGTCACATGGAAGCAGCAGAGACGACTAGCTAAAATGTAACAAGGGAGAAACTTCAAGTCGTTCTCTTTTCCTTCCTTCTCGTGTGCTAATTCCTTTTACTTCCTCTTCTCCATTCTCAACATTCCTACTCAACACACACACACACACATACTACTATGAACTCTTGATACCCTTAACTTTTTCAATGAACATTAATTTCTATAATTCTTGTCATCATTTTCTATTAATAAGTTTTTGTTTTTGTTTTTTAATCATATCACCCCGAGCAAGGCGGTAACGCCACTGATGTGCCGGGGACTACGTAAGAGTGAAAAGGTTAGAAGTGAGAAAACCGGAAACCACATCCTAAACAGGAACAAGGGATGAGCCTCTACACCTGTTCAATAGACGTGGGTGGAGTGAGAACCGGGCGATAGTTTAGTCTATCTACTCCAATTGAAAAAAAAAGTGAGAAGATTGGAAGAGAGAAAGCCGGAAACCACATCCTAAACAGGGAACAAGGGATGAGCCTCTACACCTGTTCAATAGTTTAGTCTATCTACTCCAATTGAATTCTATTTTAAAATGTAAAATGTATACTTTTATTCTTTCACCATTCCACATGTTCCAACCTGCTGATAACCTTCTGATGATTACGAGTAAATCCTAAGTTGTAGGGAGTTGGTTATGTATGACACAAGGCCAAATAAAAAAGACATTAACCATCTCCCTATAGCTTCAATACTACCTATTTCATAGACCAATGTTTGAAAATGATTTTGTGCTAACGAAGACTGTAATTCATGGCGAGTACTACCAGAAAACAGATTCTGCATCACGTGAGGACTTTTAGCAACAATTAAAATCGATATACAGTGTAACCCTGATATAAGAGAGTTGTCGGGACCGGATAAAAGTTCCCTTATATCCAGGTTGGGTTTATTTTATGGACATTACCACAGGCTCTAATTCGGAGTAAGATAAAATCTCTCTTATATCCGGGTTTCTATGATATCCGGGTATCTTATATCCCAATTATACTATAACTCTAAGAAAATATAATAATAAAATCAAATCTCTCTTATACCCGGGTTTGATTCATTTTATATACATTATCACGGGATCTAATTCGGAATAAGATAAAATCTCTCTTATATCCAGGTTCTCTGATATCCGGGTATCTCATATCCCGGTTATACTGTAACTCGAAGAAAATAAAATAATAAAAGCAAATCTCTCTTGTATCCGGGTTTGGTTTATTTTATATACATTATCACGGGCTCTAATTCGGAATAAGATAAAATCTCTCTTATATCCGGTTTTCTCTGATATCCGGGTATCTTATATCCCGGTTACACTGTAACTCGAAGAAAATATAATAAAATCAAAACGTTGACGTCTAAAATTTACTCAAATGCAAAATTAGAAAGATAATCCCGTCAAAAGTGGAAAGAAAAATAACAGCTACTGTATACGAGAAACCTACTTTATTGAAATTCAATCAGTTAAGTGCGATACGTGATACACGCTTGGGGGATCATGTCTCGAAAGAGAGATGACTAACTGGGCAGAAGAATATTCCGCAGTAAGTTGCCATTACTTTCTGCGGCAGACTGGTTGCCGACCAAGGCTATAGAACCCAATCTGTCCTGTTATATAACCCATAACTGGGGAAAGACACGGATTAATACCTCTCCTAAAGGTATTTGCGCGAAAGTGAATGCATGGAATTCAAGTGGAATTCGAACTCGGCTTCCCGACAAGATAAGATTTTATAAATTACAACAGAGAGCGTGACTGGATTCTCAGTCGAAGTATGCCGAATGTTTCCTTATTAGAAACTGCTAATATTACCATTAACACAGTAACATACAAAAGTTATGATTCCATATCTACATCTTCAAGCTATTTAAGATTATTTTCTCGCACCACTGGCCTGTGGAACTCCCTTCCATATACTTGCTCTCATGATGGCTACAACACCTAGGAATTTAAATGCAATGTCAATACCCATCTCTTATCCACTTGACTCCAGTTCCTTCTACATCACTCCGTATATCTTTTCCTTTCTTTCTACCTTTACAACTGTCCTCACACCTGTGTTCCTATCCTTCTTTTGCCCTTTCTCTGACACCCCCTGTAACTGATTTGTCTTTCTTTTCACTCTCCTCCTGTATAAATTTTTCCTCTTATGTAGCCCCGTGCACATCAGTGGCAGTATCCCCTTGCTTGGAGTAAAAGGATTAAAAAATATCAACAAAGAAAGGGTTATTAAGCGGCCAGTTTGTTAACGAGTCTAGGTAAAGGACAACTCTAAATTCAGAACTGGTATGTAGTACATTTGAGGTGCATACTACAAAGCCATTTAATCGGTTATAAATTTCGCATATAAATGCAAAAAAAAAAATGAAAACTGAAAATATTATGGCGTTCATCATTAACTTCTTCTTCTCTATGCATTGTCCTTACAGGACGTAGGCGATCATGGCTTTCCACGTCTCCCTATCCCTGGTGGCTGTTACACCACGCAGAAATGTTCTGTCTTCCACCTTATCAGGCTCTTCAAATATGTTATCCGCTGCTTTCCCCTGTCTGTTTTCCCTCTATGTGGTCTGTTAGTATCAGGTTCTCCAGGCCCTCCTTTTTCATTGCATGTCCCAGGAACTTGAGGTACCTTTTGCTGATGTTCAGAATTAATTATCTTTGCGCTTCCATCCTTTTTAAAACCTCATCATTGCTTGATCCACGATCCCCAGCATCTTTCTGTAGAACCACATTTCAGTTGCTTCAAGTTTTTTTTATTATATTCTCCAGCATTCACTGCCATATTAAAGAACTGACATCACATAGCAATTTTCTTTGTTTCTAGCGAAATTTTCCTGTCTCTTAATACTTTACTCATCTTCTAGAATACGTCCTTTGCCATGCTAATTCGCCTTCGGACTTTTGAGTCACACTTTCCGTCTTCTGTTATAACACTTCCCAGATATTTAAACTTCTGTACCTGCTTGATTTCTTTTAACGGTTTGGAAATCCTGGGATCTTGACTGAGGTTAAATAAAAAATGTAAGATTAGTAAATATTTAAAATGTCTTTGTCGCCACAAAGACTTGATAGAAATGCTTGGCAAAATAGATATATCCGGGGAAGTCATTAGAATAATCCAAAACATATACGGGCAGTAAACTGCCTGCATACAAACAGGAAATGAGTTCAGCAGATAACTAAAACATAATGGAGTCTACCGCCTGCAGTCACCCTCTCACCGGCGTGACGTGGCTTCCCTGTGCCTCTTCTATAAATACTTTCATGGCTTCTGCTGTGACGAACTTAAATCACTGGTGCCCACTAGATGTGAATTTGCACAAGATACTAGATTGGCAACTAGGTCCCACCCTTTTACAGTGAAACCGATGAAATGTAACCGCAAGTTCTACTCCAACAGCTTCTTTCCTCGCACTTCCCGACTGTGGAATTCCCTACCGCATGCTTGCTTCCCCGACGGCTACAACCTCCAGGAGTTTAAATGTAAGGTCAATAGACACCTCCTAACACACTAACTCACACCCACTCTCTCCAACCATCTCCCTATGTACATCGTAAGTCGTCTACCACCCTCCTTCTGACATTTCCCATACCCAATCGCTCTATGTAACCCCCTGCTCTATAGTGGCAGTGGAATGCCTTGCTTGGGGTGACACGATTAAAACAAACAAAAAAAAAGACACGGATATATCTTCTCACCGGATTTATTCAATCTACACAGCGAGGTAATTCTGAGAGAACTAGAAGTCTTGCCAGGATTCATCACTGCCAGCCACACTCTTAATAATATTAGATACGCAGATGACACAGTGATGATAAAAACATGGAAAGGAAACTACAAAACGAATCGAGAAGAAAGAACACACATGAACTAGAAGAAAAATTAATGCATGGCCACCAGCAAAAGAAGGAGCCGGAAATGACAATCACTGGTCTGGAATACTAAAACAAAAAGGAGCAGATATTTAAATACCTGGGAAGTGTTCTGACAGAGGACAGAATGTGTGGCAATTTGATCCAAAGGAGTGTTGGGAAGGCTATGTTTGCTTACGTCCTGAAGATTGGTTGTTTTTGTGGCATATCAACCTCGGCGGGTCATTTATTGCCAACTAAATTTTATTTATTTATTGCTGGTAATACATTTTTCTTTCAACAATTTATTGTTGTTTTTATATAAGTTTTGTGTCTAGTAATACTTTTTTTTCTTTTTGAGTATCAAGATTCATTGGGATTTGTTTGTAAGGCAGATACCCCAAGTCCTACTCTTGTTATTTAACCCATAACTGGAGGGAATGGACGGATTAATACCTTTCCCAAGGGTACCAGTGCTTAAGTGAATGCAGTGTATTCAACTAGAATTCGAACTCGGCTCACGGATTTATCTTTCCGAGTCGATATCCACTGCACCACAACGCACATGGTCACTTAACATTTACAGCACCTGGTATTCCCAAACGGTCACCCATCTAAGTACTGACCAGGCTCAACGTTGACCGGTGTATCGAGCGAGAACCGGTGTATTCAATGTAATATGGTCGTAAGCTGCGTTCTGAAGGAGCGCAGCACATTTAAGAAGATTTTTTAAGTTTTACTCACACCCAAGTTAACTCCCGTCCACTTATTCGATGCCCCACTCATATTCTTCTCCTTTATATGTCATTTTCATTAAAAAGATGGCGATCATGACTCTCCACGATTTCCTGTTTCTTTTATATTTAAATTAATTCTTTATTTCTAAATATTTTACATCATCCATTTTTGTTACTCATTGTTTTCGACTCTCCCTATTGCCCTACCTTCCTTAGGATGTGCGTTGTGGTGCAGTGGATATCGATTAGGAACGAGAAATCGGGGAGCCGAGTTCGAATTCTAGTTGAATACACTGCATTCACTTACGCGCAAATACTCTTGAGAAAGGTATTAATCCGTCTCTTCCTTCCAGTTATGGTTTTAAATTGGGTTCTATAGCCTTGGCTGGCAACCAGTCTACTGCAGAAAGCAATGGCAACCTACTGCGGGATAATCTTCTGCCCAGTCAGTCATGTCTCTTTCGAGACATGATTGCCTAAGGGTGTTTCACTTATGGCACTTAACTGACTGACTGACTGACTATTACCCGCAATCTGTCCTGTGAGCAACAGATTTTTATAACCCACTTCCTAATGCTGTGCCCCGGAAATTTCAACGATATCTTCCTGTGTTATGTATAATTTTTTTTTGTTTTGTTTTTTGTTTCCATTTTCACTAAAACTTATTCTTTGCTCACATGCTCTGTTCATAGTGTCCTCGGCATCTTTCTTTAGAAATACATTTCTGTTGTTTCAAAATTTTTCTTCATGTTTGAGGATATTATACATCATTTACCTTCATTCAGTACTCTTTTACTTGTTTCTAACGAAGGTTTTCTTTTACCTAATACTCTGCTTAGAATGTGCTTTGTGGTGCAGTGGTTATCGGCTCAGAACGAGAAATTGGAGAACCGTGTTCGATTTCCAGTACAATTAATTTATGTGCAAATACCCTTGGCAAAGTTATTAATTCAACTCATCTACCTTCAGCTATTAGTAAAATAGCAGAACAGAGTGAGTTATACTGTCTTGCTTGGCAACCAATTCTTTTTTTTAAATTCGTTTCCCCCCAAGCAAGGCGGTAGCGCCACTGATGTGCAAGGGGCTTCATAAGAGAGTAAAAGTTTAGGCAGGAGAAGAATAAAGAGAAAGAACCAGTTACAGGGGGTGTCAGAGAAAAGGCAAAGCGAAGGATGGGAACACATGTGTGAAGACAGATGCAAAGGTAGTGTTTCTCTTTACATTCGCAACAGTCTTCACAAAAGAAGTAAAGAACAAGATAATCAGTCTACCGTAGAAAGTTACAACGACCGACTGCTGAAAAATCTTCTACTCGGTCAGTCATATCTCGAAAGAGACGTGATCGTCTAAGCGTGAGTCACATAATAACACTTGCCTGATAAAGTATTCATACATGATTAGCGTTTGGAATGCATTTTTGGTCTTCGGGTTTCGGTGGCGCAAATGTCCACCTTTTGTTAGAACACTTCCTAGATAAATACATTTTATGAGTTTGGTTGATTTCGGTACCTACGATTTGTAATTTGCATTGTTGGCTCATCATTTTGCTAACAATACTGCATCATGTCTTCTTGCAGATTATAAATAATCATTTTTTTTTTTTTAGGTATTTATTTGCCTTCCACTAAGGCAAAATATGGCACAAGGCTTTTTTAATGTGGGTAATCTGGGCCATATAGCCCGGCCAAAAATTCCTATCTAATTTTCCCCAAACGAGACTCTACACTTCGGTGGAGCCTTGACTGGGTCATCACTCTCCACCCAAAGGCAGAGATTTCGACAATGCGCTGGTCGTGACTGTTCATCCTTTCCTTTTGCTTTCCATCACTATTTCTGTAAAAGGTTTTGTAGTTTCTTGACTTGTTTGCTATCATCACTGTGCCATATGCATATCTTATATTTTTTATGATTGTGATCACAAATACTGATTCCTGGTAGAACATATACATGTTATTTTGTGATAATGTACGCTTTAGATTCAGAGATATGGGTAGTGTCATAAACCTTGTTGATTAGTTTCAGTTCCTTGTTGACAATACTGAATATTGTTAATGGCAATATTAGCTTTTTTTCATTATAAGGAAAGATTCGGTATTCCTTCACTTGGAAACCAGTTCTAGTTGGGGCTATAATTCATAAAATGTTTCTCTTAAAGCTATTTTTTCAAGTAAATACCTTTATCAGCTGCAGTAACTCTTATTGAGTTTCATAGTGTCAATGGAGTTTTCATTCATAGCTTTTTGTTTGATTTAGTATAAAAGTTCAATATTGCGCTTAAGCCATCATTTTTATCTTCGGTATTCTTTGACTTGGAGACCAATAATTTTTACGATTGAAATTTATAAAATCTTTATCTTAGGACGCATTTTCAAGTAAATATCTTTCTCAGCTGCAATAAGTGCTATTATTGATTTTCTAAGTGTCGCTTAGATGTGGCGCAAGGTCGAAAGTATGTGGTACTCAGTGAACAGTAACTGTTATTGATTTTCTCAATGCTTGACATGTCCATAACAAACTTCTCAGTTCAAAAAGCAGCGCGAGATATACTTCATAAGCCGGAGCAAATGAATGGCGTAGCGGGGTTTTGGAGAAACACCAAGAGGAAAAATATTGAAAGCGACAAAAGACAGAGCCAAGTTGAACTTCATGATCACCTACGTCCTGAAGGTACACGAACATGAAGAAGAAATCCGCTCATAATCCGCTTCAATCTACTAATATATCTTACCGCTTTATGCATATTTGTGGATACATAAATTTTAATAGGCATTTTTTTTCAATCACATAAACCGATATATAGCAAGCTAGAAGCGTGGCCTTTCGGGGTTTTTTTAAAATGATCCTCTCAAAAAGTGTAGAACTTGCATTCGCTTCAGATCATAGCGAAACTGCTCTCTAGCCAAGCGTGCTTTCATTCTTTCCGTTGACTACATACTGGGATTTTACAGAAAGTTGAAAATTTAAAACACTCCACAGTGATGTCATGTGTAACGGTATAAAAGTGTAATGAAAACCTTCTCCCAAATGCGTCGTCCATCATGTGTTTTTCTTTTTAAATGCATATTAAAGATTTTACATAGACTTCAGGATGTCATGTCAAATAAAATTTGACATTTATATAATTTATATACAGTTACTTACAAGAACAAGACAATGCAATTCATCAAAAGTGCAGAAATTTATTATCAAAAAGGTTCCACTTAATAATAATAAAATGCTATGCTAAAAATAGTATATTAATTATTGATTTCTTTTTTTTATTATAAGTAAATGTATAGTGACTTTATTACCGAATTATACACACCTTGTCCAAATTAATTGAAATAACTGATTTAGTTTCTTTACATTCAACATCCGGTTAGTTTGAGACACATTGGAGTGACAGGGTGTAATCGATTTCTATTTTTTCTTCAGATGAACTCATTTGCAGTGGTGTGCAGTAATATGAATCCAATTTCGGAGTGTATAATGAAATTGGTTTGAATTTGAAAAATATTGCTCACCACTGATTGCATCAGATTTTTATCACGCTCAGACACTATTGTCTTGACTATCGATTAGTTGTCCCACAGCTCTTGTCTGCGATGGCCGTTACTCCAGGGAAGCGTATGAAAATTGCAACGCTGAACGAACTCAGTGTCAGACTTTCAAAGGTAAAGAAACAAACTGGATCCATCAGCCCAAAACGCACAGGAAAATGCGGTCGAAAAAGAATAACAACATCAAGAGACGATATATACATGATCAGCGAAAATGAGAAATATCCAAGGAAGGCATTCTTCGTTTTGTTTCAATTAATTTGCACAAAGCTGTATACTACCGGCCATAACTATTAGGCCACCCCAGTGTTTAAAAAATAGGATGTGTTTCATACTATTTTTAGTATTTATTATCAAGTGAATAATTGTAAATGAAAATAGAATGGATCTTTTGTTAATGCTGCACAATAACATGTGCATCAAATGAATTTATAAATATTTAATAATTACTGGTAATGTAGTTTCATCAATGAAAGAATGAAGAAAATTTAGGCTGATTCGAACGAGTTCATCTTTGCTTCCTTGCCTTGTAAAAGTTTTCAAAGTAATAATAACAAAAGAATCATTCTATTTTAATATACAATTATCTACCTGGCAATAAATACTAAAAATAGTATAAAATACATAATTTCTTTAAAAAAAAACTGGGGTCACCTCATAATTATGGCCGCTAATATATATATATATATATATATATATATATATATGCTTGTGTGTGTGCATTACCCAGCAGACTTTGAATCTTCATTTATTGCCCTGAATGGGAATTAATGAGACTCCGTACCTTGTGCCTCTATTGCGACTTAAGCAAAAGGCAGAACTCGCGTGGAACTCATACAATTACACTGTAAAGATGCTGGAAAAACGCTCGTTTCTCTGTACCGCTTTAATAAGTACCTGATTACTTTACATTTAAATGAGCCAGTTCCTGTCTAAACTGGTGTTATGCTGCCATAGTCTTTATAGAGTACAAATGTGTATCCACGTCCTTGTGCGTGATGAATAATTTTTACCCTCCAGCCCATTTGCCATAGACGAAACGTTACAAGCCTCTCGCTGCTCTTTAACTATTTCCATTTAAATTGTTCAACCGAAATAGATTACAGAATTCCTCTTGTTCTAAAAGTCACGTTTAAAATCCGCCGTGCTCGAAAAATTGCAAAGAACGACACCCATTCCCTTCTTAGTACATTGATAAGATGCAAGTTCGATTTGTGTAGCACTTTCCCACGAAAGTTTGCTTTGTGGAAACAACTTGCAAGGGGCTGCTTCCCGACCACTACAATTTTAACTTGTTCAAGTCTAGGGTTAGTTGTTATCTACCCAACAAATCTTCATAAACCAGTTTTATCTCAACCTTTTTCTACTTCAAGACGCATTGTAGAATAACTAACGGAATAGGATGCATTTAAAATTTTAATATTAAATAAAAAATTAGTGATGAAAATTGAAATTAGCGTCGGATATAAAATATGACTTTGAAATGGTAGCCATTTTAGACTTTAGACTAATTTAGTGCCCCGAGCGCATCGGTTGAGAAACGCTAACATAAAATGTGACTCTTACTCTTTAAATCTCTAGTTCAAGTAAACTTTTGGCTTTATACATGGTAAACATTATTGTAAACTTGAGTGAAAACCGCACTCTATGCGGACTTTTAAGCTAGCTCTTGTGGAGAACTATCTGTGCCTCCTGCCCAAAACTAAAGAGACATCAAGTTCAGCATTGAAAACATCAATGATAATTTTGAAGAAATAACTTTCAATTCCCCAATACACTCGATGGAACTTCAAAACCTTACTTTAACTTTAATTCTGTTCATGAGTTCAATTCCAGTCAAAAGACAGATTTGGAGCGAAACATCAATTTGGGCGGAACTTTCTGTTCAGATAAAAAACTGAGTTCTTCAAATCA
This sequence comes from Ascarosepion bandense, assembly GCA_037127315.1. NCBI lineage: Eukaryota > Metazoa > Mollusca > Cephalopoda > Sepiida > Sepiidae > Ascarosepion > Ascarosepion bandense. The sequence continues at coordinate 5,920,225 of JBBBDQ010000872.1, read as the reverse complement.
CAAATTCCATGGAACTTCAAAACCTTAATTTAAGTTTGATTCCTTGGCATTTTGAAGAAATAAAATTAATTTCTTATTTTATAAAGTTTTGGAGATGTTTTAAACTGAATTTAAAACAAACACAAATCTTCACAATGTTTTTCGTTTTACTTTAAACTCAATATGAATTTTTAAAAAAATTAAATATCACTAATTTTTTTTTCAGTTGTATAAAATTGATATTTTTAACTATTCCTTCCTCATCCGGACACAAATCACAATGCAATTTTTAATCTCGGGATTACCCTGATTCAAAACAGTATTATATGAATTTATAGAACAAGTGTGACCCGAGTTAGAGCTTTTTCAGACACACCGACAGACAGAGGTTACAGTTCAGTTCCTTTTACCTGGCACATTTGATGTGGGTTGCAAGACGAAATCTGTTAAGAAATTAATTTAGTTTCTCAAATATTTACACCCATGAATGTCTTGTGAGTATTTCTAAGTTAGACTATAGAGTCGCCATTCTATGTAGTTAACTCGTTGTAGAAAATTAATTTACATTATGTACGACGGCCTTTTTCTCGGGTAGTAATTGTAAATTTTCAAATTAGTCGTTGTATTAATGTGGTAACTTTTTCTGTGTTTTAATGACATTTATTTCTAAGCAGGGGAATTAGATTGGCTTGAATCTCATTTCTGGTTCCCCCTATGCATGAATTTACTCGAGCCACAAGATTAGCAACTAGGTTCTACTCTTTTTCTGTGAAACCAATAAAATTTAAACGCAAATTCTACTCCACAGCTTCTTCTCTCGCATTTCCCGCCTATGGAATTCCCTCCTGTTTACTTGCTTCCTCGACAGCTACAATCTCCTGGAGTTTAAGTGTAAAGTCAATAGTCATCTCTTATCTTGCTAACTTGCATCTCCTCTCTCTCAGCTCTCACTATCTTAACTCTTCTTTTACCCCCTTCCTGACACGCCCTGTAATCTGTCACTCTTTCTCATGACTTTCCTCTTATGTAACCCCCCTGCGACACCAGTGGCAATAGACTGCCTTGCTCGGGGTGATATGATTATAAAAAGAAGCTACAGTACAGTTGTTTTCTTGATGTTAAATTACAAACAATACCGCATAAAGACAATGTATAATCAATATATTTTTCGTTTTAACCTCAAGATTTAACTTGTAAGTAACATTGGTTAATGATTTTGTGATTTTTGCAGTCAGTAATTATGTTAAAACCACTGACAATTCCCTGCATACTGTATGCAGTCTACTTCAAAATGTGAAATCTATTTTCATTTGCAACAGTAGGTACATTGTTTGATCTTTATATAGGCTAAGGTTGTTTGAAGTTTGAATTTGCGTGTCGAGATATGTAAATTAATTACGGCATTGTTCTGTCTGTTGTTGGAAGTAATAACTCCACTTTTCGGCTTCAACGACATATTCTTCGGCCTTCCTACAATGTATAAATCATTACGGTGCATGTAATACCGATTATTCTGGGTCCCACTACCATGGATTCGCGTAATCATTGGCGATTTCTTGAATTCTTTTATTCTCCACGGCTCAAATTGAAACAATTTACTCGGTTACATTTACAGAGTTGATGTGAGAATGGTGCTTGGGATGAGAAATCGGAAACCCGAGTTCGAAATCTAGTTTCATTGCGTTCACTTTGGCAAAAATACCTAAGGGAAAAATATGAAGTCCCATTCTCCTTCCATCAATAGTTTAAATACCAGAACGTGTATCTGGAAAAATCATTGTTATACTCAAAGAATTGTTAATGCAATATTCATCTGCAAATAAATAATCACAATCATTTCCAAAATTCTGTTTTTGTTTGTGACACTGAATATAAAACGCTCCAGAAATACACCACTAAAGTCATTCGGGTGGCGTAGTGGATATTCTAAATAGTTATACATGTGTTAGTCTCATCCAGTGGTCGTGAGCTCGATCCTTGGACTATATAGTGAGAGTTCCAAATTCCAACATGAAAGAACAATAGTTGAGTTCACATTCACACAATGGGTGGATAAGCCGTAAAAAACAAATAGTCATGATTCGTCTTCATTTGTCTTTTGAGAAGAATACATCTCATACTAATGTGAGACAAAGGACATCTCTTTATTACAAGGCTTGGGAATTCAGAAGATGATGACCTAATACAGTTAAAAAACGTAACATTGGGGAAGTTGCTGACTTTACTCAACTTGGAAGTATTCCATGTAATTCTGGCAACATAAAGTAGTTAAAATAGTATTGGAAAAGTCAGTGAAACCTTTAAAAAGACTCCATACTGCCTGATTTTCAAAAATTAGTCTCAGAGTGCAGTTTAAATTATATAAGTTTAGTCTTCTCAACTGCTTTATATATGTGCTAAACTTTGAAATCCAAAACAACAGTTAATCTTGGAAGTATTTCGAAGTTTTGTTCTCATCTTGGTTGATATAGGTGTAATAATAGACACAAAATTTCGACCAAGTACTCTCTGGTCATCATCAGGTATTCATAGTTTGGCTGACGTGGATTATCTCGTTGATTATTGCGAAATATTCTGTGAAACCAATTATTGTTCTTTCATGTTGGAATTCGGTACTCTCACTATATAGTCCAAGGAGCGAGCTCATGACCACCAGATGATACTAACACATAACTAACTAATATATCCACTACGCCAGTGGTGTATTTCTGGAGCTTTTTATATTCAGTGTCAGGTAGATTTTTGACAACTGGATTATGTAAGTGGGTTCGTGCCACTTGTCATAATATGTATTTATTTCTGAGATGAGTAATTTTTCAATAATCTTGGAATTATTTCGAACGTTTGTTCTCATCTTGGATAATATATGTGTTATAATAGATACAACGAAACGAAACAGATATCCAGTTAAAGTTTCTTGAAACTGGATTGCTCAATACTGCGAAAAACAATAATGACACAGACCAATACAGTTAAAGAAGAACTGAGACATTAAACAACTGTTTCCAGTACCATCGACTTGATCTAAGTGGAATAAAACTGTGGCCCTTTGCTATTCTACGGTTGTAGCAACAAGGTAGCAACGTAACCCAACGATATCATTTAGTAAATGAACTTATCTAGCTATATTGCTTTTTGCCCTAGAGCTACCTGAATATTACACTTATTTTTCATACTGAATGCATGTGTACTGTAAGGTTTTCTAACTATAACAGCAACATGAAAATTTTCTCAATCTTAAAAAATATATATATACAGGTCTTTGTCGACTTACAACCTATGCGACTAACGACAGTTCGGCTTTAAAACCACGGCCGCGAAATGGTATGTCATTTGGCCACGACTGCTCCGATGCTCCGTGAGTATTACCCGTCTTGTAGCCTAAATAGATGTCTATACAGAACTATCGTTGCGAGACTTTTGGAAACAGTTCAACATTTATAAGTGTATCAAGAATCTCGCTACTACCGCTTGGGGGCCTGTGGACGAAGAAGTGCCTGAACGGTGTCTGGAACAAAGTGTGTTAACCAAGAGCCGGCTTCTAATAAGATGTTTTGTAGTCGTATCTATATTGGTATGTTTTGAAACTGAAATATTTTATGTTCTTTTTTTGCATCTGAATTTTGTTTTTTGCTTGTTTAGCAAATATTAAGCGAACTGTATTGTAGTATGCAGTGTTTAGCTTAAACCTGACGAATGTAAAAAAAAAAACAAAAAAAAACAAAAACAAAACAAAAACAAAATAATGTGTACAGAAATGATACAACTGATCTCAAGCGTAAAAAAAACATAAAAATATAATTTTAAATTTATAATAATGTGCAAGGGGCGATAAAAACATAGCAAAATTAATTACAGGCCAACTTATTACCAGATCGATTTGCGACCTGTCAGACATAGCCAATTGTGATCGTAAGTCGACGACTACATATAAATAAACGTAATCAGAAAAAATCTATTGACTCTATATATTTGACATGTCTCTAATTCGAATATCTATGGAGGAGAAGAAAAATCCAACAGAAATACACCGACCTGTTATCTTCTCTCTCCTGCTTAGTATATGACAGAGAAACCTCCCCGGTATATTTTACAGGGTGCGGTAAACTAGATTTATGACATAGGCTTAAAGGCTATTTCAATTTTCTCTTGCAACTGACAGAAAGTCTGAAAGTGTCTCTTTTTTACCTTTAAGCTAAACAGATTTTTGTACCTGATCAGTAATTTAATGCCATGCGTGATACACACGTAGGCGATCATGCCTAGAAAGAGTCATGACTAACTGGGTAGAAGATTATCCCACAGTAGGTTGCCGTTACTTTCTGCAGTAGACTGGTTGCCAGCCAAAGCCATAGAACCCAATATGTCCTGTTATTTATCCCATAACTGAAGGGGAGAGACGGATTAAAACCTGTACCACTGTACCACAACGCACATCCTTTATGCCTGATACTAAAAATAAAAATCTATATTATTTGTTTTTAAATGTGTTCGGTAATGCTTGTGAGATTTTAATAATAATAAGGATCCATCAACGAATGTCATATATTACTACGTTTTAATTCAATTAAAAAATGTATTTTTTGTATTTATTTAATTTCTATGCTTATTTTACTCGCACTACAGTAAAAAAATTGGAGCCAACTTGCATTTCTTTAAAATCATCTTAAAATTAGTTATTTTAAAACCTTTTTTAAATGCAAAATATAAAATTTCAGTAACTACCTTTTATTTTGACAAAAACAAGCACTTAACAAAAAAAATCATGCAACTGCATAATATTTTGCTTTCGTCAATAAAACCACATCGAAGACGAATCTAAATTTGACATTTTTGATAATAATAAGAGTTTAAAGAAAGACTGGGAAACAAAAGTATTTAATGAAATTGATTCTTTTGAGAAAAACTGAAAAACATTGTAGTTAATGAAATTGTTTTTTTAGTTACAAAAAAAAACTTGTCAAAGTCTGCTCTCGTCGAGTAACTCCCAAGATGTGAAGGCGTTCGTGTAACTGCACAAAGTGTCGACGAAATTCTTCTGCTGGATAATGTTGCTCACTGTCGTTACTTCACGTTGAAACCATTCACTGTCACGCCAGATAGTAGTGACCAACAACGTTGAAAAATTTATTATTCCCCACCTTTACAGTTGTTGTTGGTACGGGCATTCTTTTTGTGGTGACGTTTTGCATATTCTTTAGGTAAAGGAAAATGTTTCTGCAAATTACATTTTTGAGACTGGTTGA
>JBBBDQ010000872.1:5877500-5905000 GCA_037127315.1 Ascarosepion bandense | reverse complement strand
ATTCATAATAATACTTTTGTTTTCTAAATCTTTCACATTCAATAACCTCGAATGCCTTACTGACTTTATCACCTGGGAGAATCTTAACATTAATTTTTCTTCTTGATTCTACCAACTGTTCAGCCAAATTCTTGTAGTTTGTTTCTCTTCCTCTCAGTGACTTGACAGCATTAAATTATCCAGGCCTTCATTCCATATTGTGTCCGAGAAATATTAACCAGCACTTTAAGTATTACAGTTATATGACGTCAAATTAGAAAGATTGGGCTACTCTGTCTATGTAACAATGCCTTCCTGATGAAGTGAGTTTGGCTAGTCTTGAACCTTTTAAAACTCTCCAACAGGAAATAAACCGCATCACTTGATAAGACTCAGATAGAGTCGAAACAAAATGGGTATTTTGTAGTGATATTATAACATTTGTGTTATAAATTCTCTCTCTCTCTCTCTTTCTCTCTACCTGCGGATATATATATATATATATATATATATATATATATATATATATATATATATATATATTACTGAAATTAACCAAACTTGGTTATAAACAACCAACAATTTGAAATGATTTGTTTGAACATTATTTTTTATCGGTACTCGTACTTAAGTAGATATTCTGTTTTTAATTAAACAGTATTATATATTTATATCTACTGGTCTGATTATTTACGATAAATTTTTATTACGAAAATGTGTGTCATTTGGCAGGATTCGAACCTGCGACCTCTATCCACATCGGGGAAGCTACCATGTGATCTGGCACGTCTTAAACCTCTCGACCACGAATGATCATTAGTCTAAATGAGGTTTTAATCAAGCCTATATAACAAAGTTTTAGATCTATATATGGCTATGCATTTCAGATATTAAAATCAGTTTCTGGAAGATAGTGCATAATCTGGTGTGATTATTTTGCATAGCCATTATAGTTAGCGAACTCGTTATTTTCCCTTCGTTTTTGATGGTAACATGTTATGTGAGTATTAATTACTCCAACACTACTTTTCTCTTTATATCTCGAAGTTATTTCAACTTTTTCTGATTCTTAGTGGATTTGTTCTTTTTGTTTGTGTTTTCCTTATAATTTCATTATTAACCCTCTAGGGCCATTCGTATCATATTTGATACAGTATTTCCCTATAAGGAAACATTTGGTATTTCCCTATAAGGAAACATTTGGTATTCATTGACTGAGCAGTCAGTACTGCTTTCATTTGAAATTTATAAAATATTTCTCTTAAAAAATTTTTCAGGAAAATATTTCTTTCAAGGCTTGTTTTCATTTTATTCTATTAATAAGTAGTAATTAGTGGGGGATCAGTTTATTACTTCATGACAATAGAAAACCGATCACCCACTTTATGCCCAGTGGAAGCCTTAACCCTCTAGGGCCATTCGTATCATATTTGATACAGTATTTCCCTATAAGGAAACATTTGGTATTTCCCTATAAGAAAACATTTGGTATTTCCCTATAAGGAAACATTTGGTATTCATTGACTGAGCAGTCAGTACTGCTTTCATTTGAAATTTATAAAATATTTCTCTTAAAAAATTTTTCAGGAAAATATTTCTTTCAAGGCTTGTTTTCATTTTATTCTATTAATAAGTAGTAATTAGTGGGGGATCAGTTTATTACTTCATGACAATAGAAAACCGATCACCCACTTTATGCCCAGTGGAAGCCTTAACCCTCTAGGGCCATTCGTATCATATTTGATACAGTATTTCCCTATAAGGAAACATTTGGTATTTCCCTATAAGAAAACATTTGGTATTTCCCTATAAGGAAACATTTGGTATTCATTGACTGAGCAGTCAGTACTGCTTTCATTTGAAATTTATAAAATATTTCTCTTAAAAAATTTTTCAGGAAAATATTTCTTTCAAGGCTTGTTTTCATTTTATTCTATTAATAAGTAGTAATTAGTGGGGGATCAGTTTATTACTTCATGACAATAGAAAACCGATCACCCACTTTATGCCCAGTGGAAGCCTTAACCCTCTAGGGCCATTCGTATCATATTTGATACAGTATTTCCCTATAAGGAAACATTTGGTATTTCCCTATAAGGAAACATTTGGTATTCATTGACTGAGCAGTCAGTACTGCTTTCATTTGAATTTTATAAAATATTTCTCTTAAAAAATTTTTCAGGAAAATATTTCTTTCAAGGCGTGTTTTCATACTGTATCAAATATGATACGAATGGCCCTAGAGGGTTAAGAGAAATATTTTATAAATTTCAAATGAAAGCAGTACTGACTGCTCAGTCAATGAATACCAAATGTTTCTTTATAGGGAAATACCAAATGTTTCCTTATAGGGAAATACTGTATCAAATATGATACGAATGGCCCTAGAGGGTTAATCCCATTATCCGTCCATGGTATTTGCAGAAATATTCTCTAGAAATCAAAGACAAATTAATCTAAGTTGTAATCCCACATATGCTAAACTTTAAACTTTTTTGAAAAGGCTGACTTTCTTTTGTACTGGATAACGATTATAAAACAGCTGCTGCTAAATTATTTTTAAAATAAGGCTTATGGTATTACGTCTAGAATTTCAAATTCGTTTACAATATCTGGGAGATTTTTTTAGCCATTTTGTTGCGGACAGAGAAAGAGATTTTCTCTTCAAATATTGAAAAAAAATGGCACAAAGAGGAATGATCGCTTTAACAATGAAGCAAAAATAATGGGTGGGATTTGTTTTGATGTCCAACATGAATGAAAAACTGGTTTTTACTTGAGAAAATGAAGAAACAAATTTAATACACTCAGTAACTCTATTATGTAAATCAATGATTGTTTTTTACTTAAATTCGGATCAATGAATCTTTTTTTTATTTCAATGTGCAACAGAAAAACTGGATACCAGAAATAGATCTCCCAAACAAAATTAATGTAAAAATTTGTAAAATTTCAAATTTCATCCTACTACAATATTATCCTATTTCAATAAGGCAAACATCACATTAACACAATATATCTAAACTTATTTATAAATGGAACTTTGTCTGTGTGTGTGTATGTTCGTTACCTATAGACTCCGAAACGATTGAACCGATTTTCTTGAAAATTTACACAGTTGTACTAGAGTGTTAATAGCTAGGTTTTGTGTCGAGGTACCTCCGATAAATGTCAAAAATCGATAATCGAAAAAATCGGGTTATAGAAGGAGTGGTCCGATTTTAATCAAATTTGATACACTCATAGACAAAGACGTAAGAAACGATATTCAGATGTTTCAAGGTTGCAGTTCTTACAATAGTGCAGAAAATCGATACTATATATATATATATAAAGCAAGATGTTTGTGTGTGTGTCTGTTTATTTGCCTGTATGTCTGTATTTTTTTCAGCCCTTTTATTTTAGTGTTTGCTTCAGGTTTGGCTCTAAGCAGGTATAATTGTAGTTCTTAGTCTCAGCCATGATAGCATTTACTCAGTGAACTTATTTAGCCTTCAAAATTCAGTTTACGACGAAAAAACCTATTTGATATCGATACCAGGAAATAACACTTTGACTTACATCCATTCATTTTTCTTTCAGTCTAAGGTTTCGCTTTAACTGGAAACAACTATTGCTTTTTAGTCTTTCGTGCCAACGTCCAAAGAGTCTGAGCTCCAGGACCATGGATTAGTTTTAAAGCTTTCATTACACCCGAGCAACACGGGTCTATACTGCTATTATATAATTCTATCTTACAATATCAAATAACATCCTATATCTACTATCAGAAATATTACCCTACCTCAGTATGTCAAATATAATTCTATTACATATTATCGAATAAAACCAAACTTTAATATAACAAATATCTTTATTCATGACTCATCCAACTCAAGTTAGGTCTTGCAACCTGTCAGTCAAAAGCACCTTCACATATTGAGGTGTTCTACAAGATAATGAGTATCCCTAGGTCTGTCGGATATCATCTGATATTTACCACCGATTACTCGTCTGAGTGAGTAATTACACGTCTTCGGTAATCGGACAAATATCGTTGTTTCCACATGATATGATGGTAACCATAGATATCATTCTATCCCAAAATGGAAAATATCATATCAACCCATAGAACCCGGTCTGTCATGCTACCCAAGCCATCGCTGGGGAGATGTGAAGTTTTCATAATTTTCTGAAGAGTATTTGTGAATGAATGAGATCGGCAGGTCACGTGTCCAGACATGTCTGACAGAAAAAGAAAAAAATAAATTTAACTTTTTATAACTTAAATTGAAAAATTAAAGTTCAATTTAAAAAATAAGATTCATATCTTCTTCAACTCAGCGCATGATTGTAACCAAATTTTAAGTTTATATCTACTCAGCCCCCGCCTTGACGCATACATCATTCTATCTATAAGGATATTTTTTTAGTCCATTAAAGTCATTTTAAATGAGGCATGTCAAACTGAAGAACTCCAGAGTATCAAAAAATCACATATTGGTTTTCATGAAGAAGATTTATTGTAGAATAATTTTGTTACTGAGATTTCGAAAGACAATATGCACGCATATATTTTAGCAGGATTCACGTATACAAAGTATTGACATACTTTGGTTAAAAACATAAATTTAAGCATCAACACATCCTTACAGTTTGCAACTGCAAAATATACATTGTATAAAAACTGCAACAGTTCAAAACTGAACATTTTTTATCATTATTCAGTTTGTTTCTTTGTTTTGAAGTTCAACACTTTTTTTGTAGACAATTTTTGGAATGTCTGGCAGTAATATCTGAATAGTTCCAACTTAGATTAACGATAACAAATGTTGATCAATTATTTATGTTCTATGAGAAGATTTTTGTTGATTTCACGAAGGAAAGTAACTATTCACCTACATCAGCAGAACCAAATATTGCAATAATCTTTGAGGCAGTCTTTCTGAATTTTGTCAATTCTTTTTAGGATACTTTGCTCTGAGCGTAAAATCAAAGTGTCTAATAATTCCATCTGCAAGCTTTCTTCTGTCTGTGCAAAATAAGAGGTGAATTTTGCTTCCTATAATGCAAACTAATATTCAAAAGATACGAAATCACTAAATCTTTTCTGACAATCCTTTAACAACAATTCCGGTTGACTGTCATATTTAGCAAAGATAAGTATAGTCTCGGTATTGATAGTATTTTTTTAGATTCTTTGCACGTAGGAGAATGAACTAAATTTTTATTTGACAATTTTTGACTTTCATAAGCTTAATTTTATAATGTAGCAATTTATGCCGTCATACAACTAAGTGATAAGTTATTTTTTTAACCTTTTTACTTTTAAATTAAATTCAGTCTATTGTGTAGAAATAATCCACAGCATAAGTCAGATATTGAAGTCAACCTTCATTTTTTATTTAATCTGTGTTTTAATCTTTCGTCTAAAAAACATAATTATTCACTGTGTCAGCAAACAGAATCTTTTCAGCATATTGTGACAAGACAACATTTGGACTTCTGTGTAGAATGAAACATTAGTGAGTTGATTATCTATACTTTCATCAACTGAATGAACTTCCAAACGAGCCTGGTTCAACGCTACAAAAATGTCAGGAGACTGTCAAAAATGCTTGAGCATCAAAAAGGACTAAGGATATCGAGGAATCGGGAATAGCACAGGTAAGTTGAACAAAAATTTATGATTTTCACTTCCCCGAAAGAAAAACAAAAAAATTAATGATAAATAAAAAATTACAAAATATAAGGCGATTAAGAACAGAGATCAAATAAAAAATAAGACCACCCACCATCTGCATGTTACAGTTGTGGTGGATTTGAAATAAAGACTGTTGATTTAAATAAAAGAACTGTTTAGATTGTGGAAAAATGGGGAATAAGGCATCTCAATGCAGAAATAAAAGATGCACTAGCAGGGTAAGAACTACTAGAATGGCCTATGAAGACAAACTAAGTACAAGAAAATATGTAGAACTGGAGATTTTAAATAAGAAGGTAAAATTACAGTTAGATTCAGGATGGGATCTAACTATTATTAATTTATAAACATGGAGGAAGTTAAACAGATCGACCATGATGCATACACAGAAAATCACTAAGTCTGTTACAGGGAAACGTAACAATTTTGAAGGAGAAGTAATTCTAAACATAAAATTGAAAATATTTGTAATAAAAGACACTGACTGGATGCAAAAATTTGACGCATGGGATTTACGCATTAGCTCATTTTGTAAGAAAATAGAGTGCGAGCCGCCAGAAGCTTCAAAATTAAAAGAAGAACTATACAGTCAATTCTTTGAAGTATTCTCGAGCAGTTTTGGACAATGTAATAAGATTGCAACTAAAATTGAACTAAAGCAAAATGTTCAACTAGTATTCAAGAAAAAGCGAAACATGCCTTTTGCAACCACAGAAAAAATTAACAAGGAGTTAGATAGATTGGTACAAACGGGCGGCACCAGTGGTCTACGTAAAGAACAAATCCGTAGAAAGCCGTGTTTGCGCAGATTTCTCGACTGGGATAAACAAGGCTATCAAGGATTATCACTACCCATTGCCAAGCCCGGAGGAAATATTTACCAAGCTTAACGGTGGTAAGGTATTTTCTAAGATTGATTGAAGCGAAGTTTATCTTCAGATTCCAGTCGAAGAAATTACAAAGATTTTATGTACCAATAGTCACAAAGAACTTTACAAATTTAACAAATTGCCATTTGGGATAAAAGTAGCACCGTCAATCTTCCAACAGACTATAGACACCATGTTCATGGGATAGAACTTTGCTACTGCTTACACTTTAATCAAAAGCGATAATGTGGAAGAACACGCAACGCAAATTAAAGAAGTCTTCTTTTTTTTTTTAATCATATCACCCCAAGCAAAGCGGTAACGCCACTGATGTGCAAGGGGCTACATAAGAGTGAGAAGATTAGAAAAGAGAAAACCGGAAACCACATCCTAAACAGGAAACAACGGAAGAGCCTCTTCACCTGTTCAATAGATGTAGGTGGAGTGTGAACCGGGCGATAGCTTAGTCTCTCTACTCCAATTGAGAGAAAAAAAACAGTGAGAAGATTAGAAAAGAGAAAAACCGGAAACCGTATCCTAAACAGGAAACAAGGGATAAGCCTCTTCACCTGTTCAATAGATGTGGGTGGAGTGTGAACCTGGCGATAATTCAGGATTTTGATTTTAATGTGAAGGAGAAAAATGCAATTTTTTAAAAAAAGAAATCAAATATTATAACCAATGAAAGTGGCAGAAAAGCTGATCCAGATACGGCATTTGCAATAAATGATATGCCTGAGCCGAAAAATGTCGCATAGTTACATTTCTTTTTATATTCTAGCGAACTGTTACGGTGAATTCATTGAAAGCATGCACAAACTGAGGGCTCCACTCAATGAACTATTGAAAAAAGATAATTAATGGAATTGGACGGAAGATTGTCAGAAAGCTTTTAAGGAGATCATAAAGAAAATAACATCTGATTTAGCACTGACGCATTTTGATCACAAACTGGAAATCATCATTGCTAGTGACGCAAGCTCACACGGAGTGGGAGCTTGTATATTACACAAGATGCAGGATGACACAAGGAAACCTATAGCTCATGCATCTAGATCGTTGTTACCAGCGGAGAGGAATTATTCACATATCGAAAAAGAAGCGTTAGGCATAATATTCGCCATAACTCGCTTCCACAGATACATATATGGAAGAGAGTTTACTCTTCAAACTGACCATAAACCTCTTCTCACTATATTCGGATCGAAAAAAGGACTACCAATTTACACAGCCAACAGACTTCTGAGATGGGGAAATATATTATTGAATTATAATTTCAAAGTAGAGTTCCTACCGTCGAAGAAAATTGGCTTACCTAGATTTGTACCTGCGAAATGCGAATCTCTTTAAGACTCTGTAATAGCAGCTTTGCGAGTCGAAGACGAAATTAGTAAAGTTCTGAGCAATACACTAAGGTAATTACCAGTTACCTTGTTAGAAATCAGAAGAGAAGCTGAAATGGATGAATTCATACAAAGTACAAGTAGAAAAATAGAAGAAAATGAAAGAAATCTATCGCATAGCTTTTCGTTTGAGATCACGTATTACTTTATAATGAAAGAGTGGTCAGATTTTTACAAAGACGAATTCTGAAGGACTTTCATCTAGGACACCCAGGGAAAAACTGTATGAAAGCGGTAATGAAAAGTTTCTTTTACTGGCCTAATATGGATAACAACATTATTCAAATGGTAGAAAAATGTAAACGATGCGCTGTCTCTTTTTATACAAAAACCATAGCCTAAGGCGGACAGAACTTGGTCCAGAGTCTCCGCGGACTATGCAGGACCCCTAGATGAATATTGCTACATAATACTGGTAGATAGCTTTAGCAAGTGACCAGAACTCTTTAGATACAAAAACCCTACAACGGAAATCACTATTAATTGTCTACACGAGTTATTCGCAAGATTTGGCGTAGCAGATTGCCTTGTAACTGATAATGGTACCCAATTCACCTCGAGCAACTTTCAAGGATTTTGTGCGACTTCTCAAGTCAAGCATATTAAAACAGCACCATATCATCCACGATCTAACCGTCAAGCCGAAAGTTTTGTGAACACTCTTAAGAGAGCCTTGAAAAAAGCAGGCGTACCAACAGAAAGAGCCATGCAACAGTTCTTACAAGTCTACAGAATCACTCCGAACGGAAACACACCAGCTGACCTTCCACTAGTGATGTTTGCCCGTAAAATAAGGTCTGTTTTTGACAAAAATAAAAATCGGCATACAACTATAGTGCCTAGAAGATCCTTCAAACCAGGCAAACGGGTCTATTTCAGAATGTTCAGGAACAATATCGAATAGTGGGAACCAGCTACGATAATAAGCAGACTGGGCAATGTTCTGTATACGATCCAAGGTGAACAATTCATTCACAGGAGACATATCAATAAGATAAAAAAAGACGGGTAGAGGAGCCAAGCTCGTCAACTTCGGAAAATGAAGACTCGATGGAGGTGATTTTTGAAGCATTTGAAATTCAAAGACAGCAAGTAGCCGCGGAGATTAGAATAACAAGCAGGAAAAGAAATTTCACAGAGCCGCTAATAATAGACAATAAGCAAAACATATTGAGTCCCCACAAAAAAGAAGCTAGGGAGGGGGTGTTGTGGGGTTCATAAAGATGGACTCATCCAGAGTATACTTATACTACTGCAATAGAAGTGAAACTGGAGAATATCGCGTTTTCACAGAGAGTTAACCGAAGAATACGAGAGTCCAGAAAGAGATTAGCAGTCAGTACGCAATAGCTCATAGTAGCTTAGTATTCCCCTCACCGAGAAGATAATTACGCCATACCCGTCAGCTTCCGACGCGGACATAATATACTACGGCTTGTACATATACTTTTTACTAACCTGTATTCCTGAATTACTAATCTTTATTCAAGTCTGTATCCTTACGTTAATACACTTATTTTCTATCTCAATTACTTGCTGTTCATTTATTTGTGCGGACCCATTCCCGGGATCCACAACACCGTACTATATAATACCGTAAATAAATTTATGCAGTAATTATTTCGTAATTGATTAATATAAAACGAAATGTTATAGAAATATGCGATCTATTTTATAAAATACTGTGATTTCGAAATAATAAAAACTGTATTTTTTATTGGTAAATGAACAAATTAGTATTTTTTATGAATGCCAAATGTGTGCTTTTAAAGCGTCCCATTTTAGGGGACGAAAACGTTAAACTGAATTTTAATACTTATTCATTCAATTGATTAATATTGTTCCGATATATTGAAAGTTATATATATATATATATATATATATATATGCAGCAATCTTTTCTTTAAAAATATTTCGTTAAAAACCACTTACAAGGAAGATTTTATTAATGTTTGATTTAATTTCTCCTGTATTCTTACATTTTTCTATTTTGCTGGGTATAATGAATGTAAGAATGTTCCATGATGTTTTTACTTTCCAAGCGCTTTCATCCTCTTCATGGGTAATTTTCCAGGATGTTTTTTTTCCGGTGTTGTTTTGTCCTCATGTTTGACTGTAATGTAATATTTTGTGTTCTAGTTTTTTTTGAAAAGGAGAGTTCATTAAAGCTATCACGTAATGCGCGTGTTTGTGAATCGTGTAAACATCTGTCTATTTTCTTTTCTTTTTACTTTTAAAACTCCATTTCCATTGTTAAATAATATATAAGGGAAAATATTTTGATGTATAGTGCCTCTCTTACAGCGAGGTGCCTTTGATATTATGATTTAAATAGTATTTTTATATTTTCAACCAAAATTTGCTTAGGTGGCTCTTATAAGTTATGGGTTAATAAATGCTTTTTATTGTACTATTATTTCTAGATTGGTGGCATGTAAGGCATCTACTCAGAGAAGTTTTAGTATGGCCAATATAGGTAACTGATTTATAAAAACAAAAACAATCTGGTACAGGGCATTGTAATTCATACACTATATTAGTCATCGCTAGTTTAGATTTGATGGGGTTATTATTATTAGAAACAACAAGTTTTGCTGTCTGATTTTTTTTAATATATAAATTTTACATGTTTGAGGAATTACAGTAGACATATTTTGTTTAATAATTTTCCGTATAAATAATTCGTCCTGTTTATAATTAAGGTGCGTTTGGCGGTAATAAAATATGCTAATGTTTTCTCGAGTGTTATTTTTAATACTAGCGTCATGTATTTTTTGTAAGAATAATTTTACTGGTTAATCAATGATGTAGTTGGAAAATTATTGTTGACTAATATTTATTTTATGTGTTTTAGTTTGCTTAAAAATATTTTTAGGGGAAAAATCTTGATGTGCTCTATTTAAGAAGTTTGTTATTACAGCTATTTTCTATCTTTCAAGGCACTGTCTATTAGAGTTAAGAAGACAAAAGTTCTTAATTGTGTTTTTTTATATAAATGACTGATACATTCGTTGGTTTTTAGGTCTATAGTAACGTCAAAAAACGAGATTCTGTTATTGTTCAAGAATTCATGAGTAAATTTCAGCTAGGAATTATTTTTCAAAATTAAATTTTAGATTTACGATTCTGTCTATATTTTTTATCAAAACAAGAATGACGTTAACGTACTTTATGTAAGTCTCCAGGTTGTCGGTTGTTTAAAACACTTTGTTTTCGAGATGAGTCATGTAAATATTACATTATCGTAAAAGAACATAAGAACGCAGGAAAAATAAATTCTTTGAAAATGGCATGTGAAAAGGCTGAAAGCTCTTAGAAAGTCGAAAATTATGGAACATTTTTCATTCAGCAAAAAAGAAACATGTCAGAATATTGGAAAAATTAAATAAAAAAATAATAAAATCTTCCTTGTCGGTCGATTTTAATGAATTATATATATATATATATATATATATATATATATATATATGGGCATGAAAGTACACGCAAATGAGTTGGTCTGCTGGCCTGGAATGAATGCCTCAATTCACAATTACAGGGATAATTGCATTACATGTTCCAATCCACATGACACTTTCACCAGAATGGCCTTTTCAGCAAATAGTGATGAACTTATTCTATGTTGGATCCTTTACATATCTTGCCTGTGCAGACAGGCTCACCGGATGGCTCATTCTGTACCACACCAAACCAGGGTATGCAGTTGCCTCTAGGTTAATGTTCATCTGCAGGGAAATATTCCAAATGTATGGTGCACCTGAGGAACTTAGTACTGATGGTGGGCCACCGTTCTCAGTTTACTCATTCCAACAGTTGTTAAAAACCTGGGCTGTTAAACAAAGGATTTCATCGGTGGCCTATCCCCAATCTAACGGTTGAGCAGATTTAGCAGTCAAGACTGCAAAAAAGACACATAAAGGACTGCACAAGACACTAAGGTTCCTTGAACAATTAAACAGGTGAAGAGGCTCATCCCTTGTTTCCTGTTTAGGATGCGGTTTCCGGTTTTCTCTTTTCCAATCTTTTCATTCCTATGTAGTCCCCTGCACATCAGTGGCGTTACCGCCTTGCTCGGGGTGATATGATTAAAAAAAATATACATATATAAAATACTCTAACATTTGAGCCGAAAGCTTAGAACCAACTTAATATAAAATTGTCCAAATGTTGGCCAGCTTTCCCTGACTAGTGAAACCTAGGTAAGTCTGTCTGGCTCACTAGGTATACTTTACACATTATACTATATTACCTACGTATTGAGCGCTTTTTGTTAGTTGATTACTCGTATCGTTTTTTTTTCTTTCGGCTACGTGCTGATTCGGTCCGAACTCTTTTGACTGATGTTCATGTACTTAGCTTTTTCTTTTTTAAACTATTTTTTCCTTCTTCATAGATTCGTGGAAGATTTTTCGACACGAGTATAGTTATTATCTCTTATATATATATATATATATATATATATATATATATATATATATATCTTATATATATATATATATATATATATATATATAATTTTTATATTTTGGAGTTATTAAGTTTAAAGAAGTTTTACAGTAGAGGGCGCTGTGTTGCCTCGTAGACTAGGTTATATTAGCCATTGATGTACATTTATGGCTAGCCTGTCTTAAACATTTAAGTGTGTAGCAGTGAGTTAACTGAGAAATGTTAAGTTTCAGAATGTCGAGATATTCACATTTTTATATACGGCTGCTTGAAAGTTAATAGACGCGAAGCTGCACGGTTGTATCAGATTGGGTTTCCAGATAGAAGGCAGTCAAGTCATCCAGTCTTAGCTGCTGTTTTGTTGTCGTGTGACTGAGACTTGATCAGTGGCAAACAAAATATGGAACGAATAAGGCCGAGATCGTCTTGTACGCCCGAAAATAGCGCCATCTACTGCAAACATTCGTTAAACGTAACAAGCTAAAATGGATGGATTTGTCCCTTTTTTAATGTAAGGATCTCGCTCCAAATTTCTTGAATTTTTTATACACATTAATATATGAGTGGAGACAATATGTTAACCGCAATGCATTTTATTGATGTACAAATCCACTGTTCAATACCTTCTCTTAACCAGCAGAGAAATGTGTGGCTTCTTATCGTACAGAGCAATTGTCGAAAAAAAGATTTAATTTAAATATCTTATTATTTCGAAGTCAGTAGCTAATTTGCGTTTTTGTTGTTGAATATTGAAAACTTTATATTTGAAAGATTCTTAACTATTTTTTCAGAACCCTCGGACCCCGCAAATTACCGCCCTATCAGCCTTCTTCCGAATTTTGGCAGTGTTCGAAGCCATTATCAACGCCGAGGTCGTTCAGCATCTCACAGCCCACAGGCTCCTCTCGGACAAACAGTATAGCTTCCGCTTCACCAGGTCTACTGCCGATATGCTAACGACCATCACCGAGTATATATACCAGGCTCTCGACAAGAATGGTGAAGCCCGAACTGTTGCCTTGGATATCTCTAAAGCGTTCGACAGAGTCTGCGATGCTGTCCTTCTACGGAAACTGCGGAGCTACGGCATTACTGGACTTTTGTTGGACCTAATCCAGTCATTCCTCTCTAACCGCACATTGAAGGTAGTATTAAACGGACATGCCTCCCAGAACTACCCTACAAACGCGGGTGTCTCCAAAGGCTCTATCCTAGGTCCTACGCTCTTTTAATCTACATCAATGATCTCCCCGATACCATAACATCCCAAGTAGTCATGTACACCGATGACACCACAGTTTACTCTCGCCTCGATAAAAAATCTGGTGTTGGCGACAAGGCGAACCTCGCTGCCGAGTTTGAAAAGGACCTCCAATCCGTGGTGGATTGGGGTAAGTAATGGCCCGTAAAATTCAATTCTTCCAAAACGAAGCTCCTATCAATAAACCACCACAGACACCCGCACCTCCCTCCTATTAGCATGGAACAGGCTTGCTTCCCAGAAAGTAAAACACTACGCCTGCTTGTCCTGACACTCTCAGTGGACCTCAAGTGGAATGACTACGTCGAATCCATTGCTAAATCCGCTGCTATGAAATTCGGCTCACTGTGCAGTGCCCGGAAATTCTTTCCGCCTGAATCTACCCTGCACATATATAAATCTACCGTCCGCCCGTGTTTTGAATACTGCTGCCACATCTGGTTGGGTGCCCCTGCTATTCTGCTCGGGGTTCTTGACAAAATACAGCGAAGAATTTGTTATGTGATCGAGACCGACTTGGCTGACCGCCTGCAGTCAGTCTCACCGGCGTGACGTGGCTTCCCTGTACCTCTTCTATAAATACTTTCACGGCTTCTGCTCTGACGAGCTTAAATCACTGGTGCCCACTAGGTGTGAATTTGCACGAGATACTAGATTAGCAACTAGGTCCCACCCTTTTACAGTGAAACCGATGAAATGTACCCGTAATTTCTACTCCAACAGCTTCTTTTCTCGCACTTCACGCCTGTGGAATTCCCTTCCGCATGCTTGCTTCCCCGACGGCTACAACCTCCAGGAGTTTAAATATAAGGTCACTAGACACCTCCTAACACATTAACTCGCTCCCATTCTCTCCAACATTCTTCCTATGTACTTTTTTACTCGTCTATCACCCTCCCTCTGACATTTCCTATACCCAAACGCTTTATGTAACCCCCCTGCGATATAGTGGCTATGGAATGCCTTGCTTGTGGTGATATGATTAAAAAAAAATCTCTCTGGACTAGATCAAAAACCCAGTGGGTCGGGAGAATCTAGCTAGTCACATTCAATACCACGATAAAAAAATTGGTGATATTTAAACAACACCGATTGGAACTTAAATCTTCGACTACTAAAATTGAATACCAGGTTCAAATTAAATTAAATAGCACATTCAAATCCACGATAAAATATTTGATGACATTCTAACAACACCTAGTGGAACCTGAATCTTCAACTACTAGAATTCAATACCACGTTCATATTAAATCAACTATCACGTTTAATACCACGATAAAAAAAATTGATGATATTTAAACAACACCGATTGGAACCTAAATCTTCAACTACTAAAATTCAATACCAGGTTCAAATTAAATTAAATACCACATTCAAATCCACGATAAAATATTTGATGACATTCTAACAACACCGAGTGGAACCTGAATCTTCAACTACTAGAATTCAATACCACGTTCAGATTAAATCAACTATCACGTTTAATACCACGATAAAAAAAATTGGTGATATTTAAACAACACCGATTGGAACCTAAATCTTCAACTACTAAAATTCAATACCAGGTTCAAATTAAATTAAATACTACATTCAAATCCACGATAAAATATTTGATGACATTCTAACAACACCGAGTGGAACCTGAATCTTCAACTACTAGAATTCAATACCACGTTCATATTAAATCAACTATCACGTTTAATACCACGATAAAAAAAATTGATGATATTTAAACAACACCGATTGGAACCTAAATCTTCAACTACTAAAATTCAATACCAGGTTCAAATTAAATTAAATACCACATTCAAATCCACGATAAAATATTTGATGACATTCTAACAACACCGAGTGGAACCTGAATCTTCAACTACTAGAATTCAATACCACGTTCAGATTAAATCAACTATCACGTTTAATACCACGATAAAAAAAATTGGTGATATTTAAACAACACCGATTGGAACCTAAATCTTCAACTACTAAAATTCAATACCAGGTTCAAATTAAATTAAATACCACATTCAAATCCACGATAAAATATTTGATGACATTCTAACAACACCGAGTGGAACCTGAATCTTCAACTACTAGAATTCAATACCACGTTCATATTAAATCAACTATCACGTTTAATACCACGATAAAAAAAATTGGTGATATTTAAACAACACCGATTGGAACCTAAATCTTCAACTACTAAAATTCAATACCAGGTTCAAATTAAATTAAATACCACATTCAAATCCACGATAAAATATTTGATGACATTCTAACAACACCGAGTGGAACCTGAATCTTCAACTACTAGAATTCAATACCACGTTCAGATTAAATCAACTATCACGTTTAATACCACGATAAATAATTGGTGTTAATCTAACAACACCAAGCGGAACCTGAATCTTCAACAACTAGTTTTTCACATTACGTTGACTCATGTTGTTATCCTTACGGTATTTAGTATTGTTGAAGTTATTGCGAATATTTTTGTCGAGATTTACCAACTCTACGTTTCGTTCAATTTCGTACGCCAATCGATGAAATTTGAATAAACTGATTCGTTTGGAAAATAGTTAAAAAAAGGATCTCATTCGCGGTTTATTAATTTTTTTAATTTAATTTTTATAAGGTATAATGGTAAACAATATATTTTAAGAACTTTTTTTCTGTTTTTCTTTTGTAACAGCAAAGAATAAATTCTTAGGAATTTTTACTCTTGAGAATGCAACATACAATTTGGCCATGAGTAAATATTTATTTCTGGATCCAAATTCCAGCTCTTTGAAGTACTTGACCTTGTAACTTGTTTATAGTTCATGCAAATGCACAACGAAGTAGAAACTAGATTCTTGAATGTAAAATCTGAAAGAAAAAATATGCAAAAAACAACATTGCATTTTTATGACGTATTTATTATTTTAATTATGATATTTTTAAATAGTTATTTTTTTAATTGTATGTTAATAATAAGACTTTTTTTAAATAAAATTTTAAATAAAAAATTAATAGAAAATTGTTGTGCTAAATGACGCACCTGACTAAAACCAACCGTACTTTGTGTAGTCTTATCTGATTACACTTCTTCCCAAAATTTGGTTTCGATCGGTCAATTTATGTGTATTTTACTGAGTGAGCGGCTCAGGTGGACGGATAGGCCAAGGGATTCATGGAAGTCACGTAATTCTATATGAAGATTGCAATGAATGGAGGTCCCCTCAAGGAGGTTTCGTTCCTTGACTGCACTACCAACCATAATTATTAGGCCGCCCCAGTTTTTTAAAAAAAGTATTTAAAATTATTTTAGAATTTATTGCCAAGTGGACAATTCTAAATGAAAATAGAATGGTTATATTAGGGTCACCATAAAAAGAGTAAAAATTTATCTCCCCTGGACTATTCAAGGGAGTCCGTTCCCCAACTAATAGGAGCATGCTGGGAGACAAGAAGTAGGAGCTTCCGGTAGAAGTAAGCTAACATGGCAAACAGAACTCTTCCAGGCTCCCTATAAACACATCCTTAATCCACCTCCATAACTGTTCGCTGTACTCATGTACAATAATAAATTTCTTAGTTATTTCCATTACTCGGCGAGTGTGTCATTTTTCCATTACCGTTCTATTTTGTCATGTTAAAAACATAACAGGTTCTTTTGTTATGATTACTTTACAAAATTTTACAAGGCAGCCAGGAAACCTTTGTTTCGGCCAGCCAATAAAAAGAAGAGACTAGCATGGGGAAGAGAGCACAAAACCTGGACACAAAAACAGTTCATTTGATGCACTTGTTATTGAGTAGTATTAACAAAAGGACCATTCTATTTTCATTTAGAATTATTCACTTAGAAATAAATACTAAAATAGTATGAAATACATCATTTTTTTTAAAACACTAGGGTTGTTTAATAATTATGACCGCTAGTGTACGTATTAGGACTCGAGTTCGACCCAGAATTCAAGTGGAAGTCGGTGTATACAATCCATCACTAAATACACTGGGAAAATTGTCGAATTCCTGTACTCCTCCAGTTAGTGCCTGACTTCTGATTTTCTTTAATTTTATAAAATCAAACCGAAAATGAAGTACTGTTGTTATATATGGGCAGAAGTTTCCCAGTTTTCTTTTTGCGTTTCGATAGAGACAAAAAAGAAAGCTTCCGTGTCCTTGTAGGTGATTATTTTCCACTATACCATAATTTGGTTATGAGTTTTTCTATTTGGATATGGTGCAATGTATATCGACTCCGAACGACAAATCGGGGAGCCGATTTCGAATTCCAGTTGAATTCTTTGCATTCACTTACGCACAAATACTCTTGAGAAAGGTATTAATCCGTCTATTCCCTCCATTTATGGGTTAAATAAAGAACAGATTGGGTTCTATATACTTGGCTGGCAACCAGTCTACCGCAGAAAGCAACGGCAACCTACTGCGGGACAATCTGCTTAGTCAGTCATGTCTCTTTTGAAACATGATCACCCAAAGTGTGTATCACGTATGGCACTTAACTGTCACCATTTCTCATAGACGACATGCCACAACACTATACCTATCACTATTTTCATTGACAGTTTACAGACGAACCACATTTCTTAGTTTCATCAGTTCTAATCTTCACGGCTAAGACGCTCCATATCACGAACATTGTCTTCCATTGGGAAGATTTAAGTTCCACTCCTGCAACTTCTTCCGATGAAACGCTCATATGTAGAACCGACTCTTTTAGGTTGCTTTCCCGATCGCTACAATCAAAGCCTGTTCATGTCTAAGGTTGACTATTATCTTCTGCATATATTCACATAAACTATGCCTCTTAGTCGGTAATTACGTAGTTCTCTACTTTGAGTTTCTCTTGTGCCTTGTACAATGTGAATTAGGCAGTAAAAATGCTTGCTTTGTTGCATTGTTTTGCATCGTTCTTTGTTTTGTTTTCCTATATTTTCTGTTTTTTCCCATTTTTATTTTTGCGAGTCTCTTTTTCGTGATTCTTTTAATTTTTCCTTATAAAATTTCCTTCTTGAGAAAATATGATTCCGTTATTTTTCTTTAATTTTATTGCTAGAGATTTCAGACCGACTTTCTTCTTTCAGTTTTTATTTGCATTTCTCTTTCTTCAGTTTTTATTTTCATTTCTCTTTCTTTCTTTAATTCTTTTCTAATAATTCTACTGACCTTTTTTTTTTGCCACATTTTTCTTTTTCTCCTGGACTCTGTCAGGAACTGTTCAATACTTTATAATGCTTTTATTCTTGAATTTACTGCCTTTATTTGATTCTTTTGTTCATTCAACCATCATTCCTTGCATTTTTTCCAACTATTTTTGTTAATTTTATTCTTCATCTGATGAGTAGGCAGTTTCATTCATTCTTGCTTTTTCATTCATTCTTGCTTTCATTCATTTAATCTTTCATTCTTTCTTTCATTCTTTCGTTTATTCATACTTTTTCATTCATTCATATTTCATTCATAAATTCTTTTTTTCTTTCATATTTTCATTTCTTCATTATGTCTTTCATTAATCATTTTTTATTCGTTTATTCTTTTTTCTTCATTCATTCATTTATAGTTTCATTTATTCATTTATTATTTCTTTGTTTAATTCATTTATTTATTCATTTCACTGACTCATTTTTTCATTCATGAATTCTTTCCGTGTTTCATTCATTTATTCTTTCATTTTTCTTCTTTTTTTTTTTTTTTGCTATTTGCCATTATATATAACACATTCTTTCTTCCCACCCACTTCTAGCGACTTCTGTTCAATCGAAATAGGATTTACCCCGGCAACTATCTTTCTCCACATTCTTGTTTTTCTTTTTTTTGATATGTGAGTAGTTTCTTTCTTTCTTTCTTTCTTTCTTTCTTTCTTTCTTTTTTGATTCGTTTGTTTATTCATTCATTCATTTATTCTTTGTTTCTTTTATTTTTCTTTCATTAATTTTCATTCATTCTTTCATTTATTCATTCTTTCTTTTTTCTGTACTTCTTTCATTTATACATTTCTTTATTCATTCATTCTTTCTTTCTTTCTTGTTATTTGCCATTATGTATAACTCATTCTCAGATGCTATCCATTTCCAGCGAGTATTTTTCAAGCGAAACATGATTTACCCTGGCACCGCTGCTTTCATAACATTTTTGTCATTTTCATTCCTAATATGTTCATTCATTTTACTTCTCCCTCTGATTAGTATGTAGTTAAAATTCTTTCTTTCTTTTTCTCTCTTTCTTTCTTTCTTTCTTTCTTTCTTTCTTTCTCCCACTCTTCATTTCATTCATTCTTGCTTTCATTCATTTGTTCTTGCTTTCATTCATTCTTTCTTTCATTCATTCCATCATTAATTCTTGTTTTTATTCGGTCATTCATTCATTAAATAATGAATTAATTCATTCTTTCTTTTTTTCTCTTTCTTTCTTTGATGCAATTATTCATTATTTTTTCTTATTAGCTGCTATTACGTATAACTCATTCTCTCACCCCACTCAGTTCCAGCGATTTCTTTTCAATCGAAATATGTTTTACCCCGGAACCCCTGTTTCCACCTCACTCTCCCTCGCTCTCTTTATTGCTATCTCTGCATATACACCACTCTCTCTTTTATCTTTCTTTCTATCTTACTCAAAAATGTACTTCACTCACACCACCGCTCGTCGCCCACACACTTCACTCGTCACACGCTTGCAGTGTTAAACAAAAGCCCTCTAAGACTTTGTTACGTCGGCCGATAGAGAAAAACCGATTTAATATTGTTTCGAAAAGCGACCGGATTTCTAATAGGTGGCTAGCTCTCGTTACAAGGCTGCTCGAACACGCACCGAAAATTTTCGAAACCTAACACCACCCCGTGCCCTAACTATACTTATACTGGAAGCAAAGCATCGCCACACATACACACACTGATGCGTATATACTCACTATTTTCCTTAAGACACGCGCACACATAAACGCGCAATCAAACTCACGTGCAACCATATTTATGCATATATATGTACATACATGTACACACATACGTATATGTGGAATTTAATGTAAGTTAAATATTGTGAGATACAGTCAGAATTTGATACATAAATTCATGCATCATAGCACACATTTCACACATTTAGAATTCCAAATCCTGTTAAAATAGGCATACAGTTATATGTACAACCACATTCATATATGTGTAAAACATGCCTTTTATTAAATTTTAAAAGAGTGATCAAACAGATAGATAGATAGATAGAGCGATAGATAGATAGATAGATAGATAGAGCGATTGATAGATAGATAGATAGATAGATAGATAGATAGATAGATAGATAGATAGAGCGATAGATAGATAGATAGATAGATAGATAGATAGATAGATAGATAGATAGATAGTCACTTTCCGACCACCGTAATATCGCTTCCCTTTACCTTTTCTATCAATACTTTTATTGCAATTGTTAGTATGAATTACACATTATGGTACCTAGACATTTAAGTCCAGTACCAGATTTGGGATGTGTGCCGTGATGCAGTAGATATCAACTCGGAACTACAAATCAGAGAGCTGAGTTCGAATTCCAGTTGAATTCTTTGCATTCACTTACGCACAAATACCCTTGGGAAAGGTATTAACCAATCTCTTCCTCCAGTTAAGGATTAAATAAAGAACAGATTGTGTTCTCTGGCATTGGCTACCGCAGAAAGCAATGACAACTTACTGGGGTATAATCTTCTGCTTAGTCTGCCATGTCTCTTTGGAGACATGATCGCCTAAAGCGTGTATCACGTATAACACTTCACTGAACTTACCAGATTTGGGCATTGTAATGGAACAGATATCAATTCTAAAGAGAAATCGGAGTGGTGTGTTCGAATTTCAGTTGAATTCATTGGATTCGCTTATACGTAAACACCCTTGGGAAAGGTATCAATTCAGTTCTTCTCCCTCCAAATATGGGTTGAATAGCAAAACAGACTGGGTTCTATAGCCTTTGTTAGCGACCAGTCTATATAAGGAAGAAATGGTAACATGAAAATCTTCGCCTTGTCAGGCATGGATCAAAAGAGACCTGATCACCCCAGCGCGTATCATGTATGGCATTCAACTGACTGACTGACTAGATATGTTACAAGGTATCATCAATTCTCATTTAGACTGGCGAGATAAAACTATATATTTTATGATATCAGTTACTTATTTCGCACTTTTCACTTGTGGAACTCTCTTCAGGCCCCATGCTTTACAGACAAGTTTGATCTTGAAACTGTTAAATGAACTGTCATTCGTTATCTTTGTTTATCATAATTCTTGTTTTATTTGCTTCTCTGCTTAATGCTATATTCTTTTTCATACTCGTTAACATACTTTTAATATATTTTTTGTCTTATATTCTTGCATACTCATTTGACAACAGTCAGTTCCATAAGCTTAGTTTTATAACAAACATGTCATCATACAACCGAGTGATAAGTTTGTTTTGCCTTGTACTTTTAAAGTAAATTCACTTAATTGTGCCGTAATATCCATAGCAAAAGTTAGATCTTGGAGTCAACCTACATCTTTATATTATCTGTTTTGATTATCCATCTCTAAAAGATGGATAATCAAATTCTATTTGTCTATAACCAATTCTAGACAAATAGAATTGGTTCAGCACTTTGTGACTTGACAGTCAGCGGATTTCTATGGAGCGTTGAACTAAATATCCGTATCTTCAACAACTGACTTAACTAATGATGGTTCGGTGTTCGGCCTCGGATATAGTTCACTGTCTTTGCGACTGAGCTAAGCACATGATCCAATTTTAAAATCTTTGAACACAAATTTTGTTAATGAGTAATGTAATAGAAATGTGCAAATGATAAATCTGGGTGCGAGTCTTCTAGATTTCTTTGTAACTTGGCAGCAACATCATTATTTGCTAACCATATTCGCTAACCATATTCGCAGAAAGAAATGGCAACCTTTCTGCGGGATAACCTTCTGACCAGTCAGTCATGTCTCATTTGAGACATGATCACCCAAGTGTGTATCACGTATGGCACTTAACTGACTGACTGATATTCGCAGCAGCATCAGTAGATAGGCATGCAAGTTTACTCAAATCAACTTTACTCAAATCTTGCATCTTAGTTGACTAATTGCCTAGCTTGCTTAGGGTGAACTGATTAAAAAAGATAGATAAACAGATATTGCAAAAAAGAGATAATTAGAGATCAAGAAATAGATATTCAGAATGTGTATACACAAACAAAGATTATTGTGTATATACAAACACGTGTACACTTAAGCCGTTGCATACATTTATTTCTTCGTAAAGAGCTTTAAAAAACTGTTGAAACTACTACGTAATATTTGATATATTTGCGAAAATTATTAGAATAATCCAAAAATTATACTGGAATCAAACAGCCTGCATACGGATAGAAAATGAATTCAATAAATATCTTCTTCTTCTATGTGCCCTGTCCTTTCAGAACATAGGCGATCATGGCTTTTCACGTTTCACTATCCCTGAGCACGCCTTCTCCTGTTAGACCATCCAGCACTCGTTCCGTCATCTACCTGATTAGGTTCTTCAAATATGTTATCCGTTTCTTCCCCCTGTCTCTTCTTCCCCTTATCTGGCCTGTTAGTCTCAGGTTCTCCAAGCAATCCTTCCTCATTGCACGTCCCCGGAACTTCAGCTGTCTCTTCCTGATGCTCAGTATTAATTTCCTTTTTGTATCCATTATTTCTAAGACCTCATCATTGCTCACATGCTCGATCCATGATATTTGCAACATCCTTCTGTAGAACTACATTTCAGTTGCTTCAATATTTCCTTCATCTTTGATGATATTGTACAGCATTCACTGCCATATTGAAAGACGGACAGCACGTAGTAATCCAGTACTCTCTTCTTTGTTTCTAGCGAAATTGTCCTGTTTCATAATATCTTGCTCAGCTTCTGAAATACTTCCTTCGTCATGCCAATTCGCCTTCGGATTTCTGTGTAGCACTTTTCGTTTTCTGTTATAACACTTCCCAGGTATTTACATTTTTGTAGCTACATAAACCCCAACTGAAGGCGGTAAAAGAACGGGAGAAGAAATGAATAAACATCAATCATAATAAAAACAAACAAACAAATAGACAAAAAACAGCATATATGATTGTCAACAAAAAGAAAGGTCTAACAAGATGGTGTCAACAAGATGAAGCAAGCACATGTTAGGAAGTTATTTAAACACAAGACATAAATTACGACACCGGATCCAAAAATGCATTGGGATAAAGCTAAGCACTGAATTAAGAAAATTTTGTTATAACAAAGAAAATGACCCCAAATCTTACGGAATATATGGCAGTGAATGCTGGACAATTTCAGCAAATAACATATTTGAAGGAACAAAAATATCGTAAGAAAATAATATTAAAAATATGAATAAAATTAATAAAATTTTAGAGAAAATAGAAACCAAATGGACACGTATTATTAAACACACACAGTTGAAATTTCTAGGGCACATAACGAGAAAAGGTACTTTGAAAATTTGACACACACAGTATATATTGAAGTTAAGAGGGAAAGGCAAGCTGCGTATAGCCTATCAAACGAGAATGTGTTTAGTTGGCAGAGCAAGGTTTAGGAAGACAACAAACTAGACACCATATTACTAAGAACTACAAAGAACAGGAAATTATGGAAAGCCATAATCGTCTACGCCCTGAAAAAAAAACCATCGTTTCAGTGAGCCATATAACAAAACTGATCATCCGAATCCTGATGAATAAAGCGAGAAGCAGAATATGGTCAGAGATAGGACAAGAGCAGTGCGGTTTTGTTAAAGACACTGGAACAAGGAATGTCATATTATGATTAGAATGCTCTCTGAAAGGTCTATACAAATGAAGAAGGACATATACCTGTGCTTTATTGATTATGCGAAGGCGTTTGACAAAATACGCTACAAAGAATTGATGGATATGCTCGGCAGCCTTGACATATTTGGGAAAGACTTAAGAGTAATCGAGAATCTTTACTGGCAGCAAACCGCTTGTATCCAGACAGGTAACGAATTCAGCAGATATACAAGTTTAGAAAGGGGCGTAAGACAAGGATGTGTCTTTTCAGCGGATCTATTCAACTTGTACAGCGAAGCTATTCTGAGGACCTTAGAAGTTATGCCTGGATTAGTCATCGGAGGCCACAATTTAAACAACATAAGGTACACACATGATACAGTGCTGATATCGGACACGGGAAGGAAACTACAAGAACTCCTACAGAAGGGAGCTGAAGAGAGAGAAAAGAAAGAACTACAAATAAACTGCAAGAAAACCGAATGCGTGGTCATCAGTAAAAAGGGCAGCCCAATATGCCAAATACAGGTCGGGGATACTAGAATCAAGCAGGTACAACAATTTAAATACCCGGGAAGTGTTATAACAGAAGACGGAAAGTGCGTCACAGAGAACCGAAGGCGAATTGGCATGGCGAAGGAAGCATTTCAGAAGCTGAGTAAAGTATTAAGAAAAAGGACAATTTTGTTAGAAACAAGGAAGAGAGTACTGGATTGCTATGTGCTGTCAGTTCTTCAGTATAGCAGTGAATGCTGGACAATATCATCAAAGATAAAGGAAAAACTTGAAGCAACTGAAATGTGGTTCTACAGAAGGATGCTGCGAATCTCATAGATCGAGCATGTAAGCAATGATGAGGTCTTAGAAATAATGTAAACAAAAAGGAAATTCATACTTAGCGTCAGGAATAGACAGCGAAAGTTCCGGGGACATGCAATGAGAAAGGAGGGCTTGGAGAACCTGATACCAACAGGCCAGATAGAGGGAAAAAGACAAGGGAAAGCAATGGATAACATATTTGAAGGACCTAATCAGCTGGATGATGGAACGATGGTTGCATGGTGTAACAGGAGACGGCGTGCTAAGAGCCACCAGGGACAGAGAGACGTGGAAAGTCATTTTTGCCTATGTCCTGAAGGGACATGGCACATAGAAGAAGAAGAAGAAAAAAGATTACGAGCCATTTTTCTCCAAACTATCACAGATTGAAAGGCCTTTCCAAGAACAAAAGTGAGATCTACTTTGTCAGCTCTGTTCCAAGAACAAAATGAGATCTACTTTGTCAGCCCTGATAGATTTTATATTGAATCGGTAGTAGATATTTCGGTCATCTGCATAGATGTCTACTTGGGAACCGATTAGATCAGGAGGTCATTGATAAATATCAGTAAGAGCGTTGATCATAGGATAGTAACCTTGAGGGACATCCATAATTTCATTTGGCCCACTTTTGCATGGTTATTTAGAACGCCCATCATTTTTCGATTTGACAGGAACAATTAGATTAAATCGAACTGTATTCCAGTTATACTGTTACCATTGAGCTTTTGCAAAAGGTCAGAATACCAAACACTATCAAATGCTTTTGAGATCCAGGGTAAGAGCTCGGGCTTCGCCATTCATATGAAGTACCTGATATATCTATTTAGTGATGACCGTTAGGATATCTGCAGTATATCTGGCAAAGCGGAAGCCATCATAAAATAATTTGTTAGATGTAAGATGCTGAATCCTTTCAGCATTGATAATAACATCGAAGACTTTGCCAAAAAGAGGTAAGCGGCTGATAGGTCGACAGTTTGAATTATCGGAGGGCTATCCAGAATTTTTAAAGACAGGAGCTACAGAGGGGGACATTCAACAAGTAGAGAATCAAGAAGCAGCAAAGCAATAGTTACAGAGTTTGAAGAGGACAGGAGAGAGTTCAGGGGCACATTTCTCAAAAACGATGACTTGAATACCGTTACCAGAGAGGGTGGTAAGGTATACATAACTCAGTTTGGCCTCAGTTCTAGGAGGTACGTCTGGTGTGCGTACTCCAGAAAAGTCAAGTGTGAAGTTGTAAGAGATTTTGCGAGAAAAACACTCAGCCTTGTCCGCTGTGTATGTGAGAGCCTCAAAATTATCGAGTAGTGGAGTGATCGAAGGTTCGTTGTTGTTTAGCAACCTTTGCTACTTTATTCTATTAACAAACAACAGCTTAGCACAATTGAGGACTCGCTTGCATTCATTGCGAGCAGAGAGAGTAAGGCGCTTGTGTATATAGAGCGGTTTATGTGTAAAACCCATTTAATGTGTTAACAAATAAACTTTTCCCAGGACATTTGGGAACGAGGCTCTCCACAACTTCTTATTATTTTTAATTCTAAACAATATTTATTATGTTCGTATCAGTATCATTCTTTGTTCTGTTATTTTTTAGACGAACGAGTTACGTAGTTCTCACTTGCCTCACATTCATTCAGTATTTCTTGGGTGTGTTAAATTCTCCAGGTCGTGACTGGCCTTTAAATGTCCAAAACTGTACATTTTTCTTTCTCATTCTCGTTATAAGTGTATTTTTTGTTTCTTAAAACGCCCTTGTTGCTTACATGCTTTCGTTAATGTATTCTCAACATAATGTTACTGAACAAATTCTCAGTTATCTGAAACTAGCAGTATGGCCAGGCGTTGCTCGGGTGTAATGAAAGCTTTAAAACTAATCCATGGTCCTGGAGCTCAGACTCTTTGGACGTTGGCACGAAAGACTAAAAAGCAATAGTTGTTTCCAGTTAAAGCAAAACCGTAGACAGAAAGAAAAATAAATGGCTGTAAGTCAAATTTTGATTTCCTGGTATCGATATTAAATTTTCTGCAATATTGTAAGAACCTTGAAACTTTTGAATATCGTTTCTCATGTCTTTGTGTATGAGTGTATCAAATTTGATTAAAATCGGACCACTCCTTCTATAACCCGATTTTTTCGATTATCGATTTTCGATATTTATCGGGGGTACTTCGACACAAAACCTAGCTAAGAACACTCGCAGACGCTTATAG
>JBBBDQ010000872.1:5772500-5875000 GCA_037127315.1 Ascarosepion bandense | reverse complement strand
GGCTTAATGTCATGCCCTTCCAAAATCTTCTCGCTAGCACGCACAGGCAAACATCCGGGGGATAAACAGAAAAAAAAAAGAGAAAAATGAAATAAATTAGAAATAAATGAGCGCAAAAAATAAGCTGTAATGTTTTTTTTTTCGATTTGCAAATTGATTAAAAAAGCGATAAAAAATGATACAATTGATTATTTCTGAGGTTCTCTGAATTTTATAACCGCGTTAGTGAAACATTTTTGTCACGCTTGTGCTTGAACAAACATCTGCTCACAAACGCACGCTCACACATACTGACACAACATCATTTATTCATGAATATATAAGCTAAGGTGTAAGCAACTCAAAAAGTAAAGACGTTATTCTAATTTTAATTTATCTATGAATTTCTGGGTTGATCAATTATCATTTTATTCAATTGGATTAATGTTCTAATCTGTGATGTTATTATCGTAATATTTTGCACATTAAGTTTTCTGATCCGGTTTAAAATGAACTAAATTCGAAATGAAACATTCATATAAATTATATCGTCTGTATCTTTTTTTAAATTTTTTATTCAGATTGAGTCTCTAATAACTAGATCATGTTTTTGAGTAAACCGTTTAAAAATCTGTAAAACTGTAAGTGTTCCTTATGCACACACGTTAAACCAAGCATCGACGGACCCTGGATTCGTACCCCGGAATAGATATTTGGAGAATATCACTGTGTGTATAATTTTTTAATTTTTTCTTAAAAAGGGCTAAGAAAGAGAGGAAGAAATATATGAGCGCTGGTGTGACCAGGAGACAGAGGAAAGTCGAAACACAAAGCATTCACGAAATGACATCGACTGATAAGTAAACAATTGACCAATGACCAGGCGTCAAGCTGGCCTTGCGAAGGAAGAGAATTCTGTTGCGTTCTTCTTTATTTGTTCGTTCTACCCCTTTCTTTCTCGGAGAAAGAGATAAAGGAACAACCGAAAACGGAATTATCGGTCGCTTTTGAAAAAGACCCCGCCCCGCTTAAGGAGGAAATTGTAATTGGTACTGACAGCTGAATGTGCAAAGTCAACAGAACCTTGTCTCCAAATTTTCAGTTCTGCAGACATCAGCTCGTATTCGTGAGCAGGTGATTTAACCCAAATACACGAAATTAACATTAGACTTTTATGAGGAAACAGTCCGATCACTTACCATGCTATGCCATATTGAAACGGTTTCAACAAAAAGGCGACGGATTTGAAAAACAAGGGAGTAACATCAGAGAGAGACGAGAGAGAGGTCAGAAACGTCAGAAGAATAGACCCGCTCGTAACGCGTTAGAGTAAAGACGCGGAAAATTCTCTCTCCCACCACGATAGTAGACACGTTCATCGCTTCTAAGTAGAGCACATGGGAATGGGGGGGGGTATAAAGACTGTATTACCTCAAACAATAAATAGACGTTTTAACAGCAAGTAATTCGTGGACTCTGAAAAGAATTGGATTGAAAAGAATTGGATTCTTTTTAAATATATTTTACTCTCTCATTTGCCGTACAATGAGTTAGAATATAATCATTATTCTACATAGACTGGTCTTCGCTACTGTCTTGGTATCGTTTTTTGTTGTTCTTGTTTGTTTCTCGTATTTCTGCATTATTTTCACTTGTCAAGAAGTGAAGCACGAAGATGACCGCCCCATTTTCCTCAGGTCTTTAAGCTTCTCTGAGATCAAAAATCACAGCGTGGCAGGGGAAGTGAGGGATTTCGATTGATCACCTGAGGACGGAACGGAAGCAAACAGCTGCAGACTCAGGTGAGACTAACTTACGTCCTTTAAACGCACGCAGCATACATACAGGCAAGCGTGACATCGGGAACGGATTGGGCTACAACCTGGTTCGCAGGGGTTTACAAAGAGAGGAAAATCATAGTACAACTGATGCTGAAGAAAGGATGGTAGATCGATGAAATTTGGAGAGGTGAATGGGATTTAGTTTTGTTAACTTACGTTGCATTTAAACATTTCGAGATTGTTGCTATTAAGAAAGTAAGCATACAGAATGGAGTTCCATAGACGGTAAGTGAGAGAAAAGAAACTATTGGAGTAGAAGTGACGGTTGCATTTGAATATTTTGACAGGAAAAGGGTGGAACCTTGATTTCAATCTGGTAGCAGGAGTACATTCATGCGATAGAGCTACCAGGGAAAGAAGCTTGTCAGAGTAGAAGCCGTGAAACATTTGCATAAAAGACATAGGGAAGTCGGTAAGAAATTGCCTGAAGGCGAGCTGCTAACCAGGATCAAGTACGTTGCAGATCATCGTTTGGATTTTGTTGAGAACATCAAGATGAATAGCAAGAACACTCGAACTGATATGGCAAAATATTAAATGCATAGACGAATGGTAGACTTAAAAATGTGCAAAATGAATTCTGACGAGAAGAACTTTCTATCCCTTCAGAGCGACACATGCTTCTTAACGGCAGATGCAGGTTTTCTGCATAACAAATACCTGGGAAGTATTTTGACATAGGATGGAAAATGCGACACGTAGTTCCAAAGACGCATTAGCATGGCCAAAGACGCATTTCAGAAGCTAACCATAGTACTGAAAGACAGGAAAATCTCATTACAAACAGAAAAAAGAGTGATAGATTGCTTTTGTAGTATCTGTCAAGAATGAAGAAGAGGCTTTGGAGGTAGCAGAAATGTGGTTTTACAAAAGGGTGCTGAGGATATCATAGACAGAGTGCGTGTGCAACGATGAAGCATTGTAAAGGATGAAAACGAGAAGAACACTGATAATAAATATAACGAGATAAATGAGGTTCCTGGGACACGTAATGAGGATGGAGGGTCTAGAGAACTTAATCTTCACAGGCCGGATAAATGGAATGAGAGACAGGAGAAAGCAGCGCGAGACGTACTTGTTAGGTCTGAGCAAATAGGTGGCGGAGCGGGGTTTCGAGATACCAAGAGAAAAATATTGAGAGCGACAAGAGATAGAGCCAAGTGGAAGTCCATGATCGTCTTCGTCCTGAAAAGACACGGCACATGAAGACGAAGAATTATTTTTCCACATACGGTATAATATATAATCAAGTTAACAGATTCAGTGATTTCCCAATAGTAATTGTGCGTAACTGAAACTAACGAACCGTACAGGAATTCGAACACAGTTCGTCTATTTCTCAATCTGAGTCTCTATCCATTATACCACTTAGAAATCTACCCGCTCAAGTAATTAAACTAACAATCGGAATGAGACGAAACAACGCATTAATTCCCAAGTATTTTTTCTATAGCGTCCCTACAGAATTAATTTCTGAGATTTTTTTAATTAAATATCCCTATTGTAATTAATTGTTGGTTGAAAAAATTCTAGAGAATTAATGTGTATTGATAAAGATTTCTACAGAACTTCATTCTTGTGCCTGTGAAATAGACTCTCTCAGAACGGTCTATATTCGGGATGAACACTTGTTGACACAAGTTGAGACCAAAGAAATATTTACGTTTTTACTCAAATATACACCCGATAAAACATTTATATTGCGGTCTATCACTGAAACTCATAATTCTTTGATATTTTTTCCGATAAAACTTGTATTCAGCCAGATGGATTTCAAAAAACCAGGAAAGAAGTCGATCTTGGGGAAGTCAAATCATATTTTAGACATCCACCGTTTGCCTTCATATCAAACACACGGAAAAGGCTATAAAATAAATTCAGGAAAGACAGGAAAATTTGACGGAGTAGAGTGCCAAAGGGTGTTTGCCTGTCAATAATGAAAAATTTCTGGCATTCAAGCCGCCTATAAATGATCTTTATTCCTTTGAATCTTGTCCGTACAACCGAGAAAAAGGACATCTAATCTGGGCCGCGTCTCTTTACCCCTGCCAGGCTAACATAATGAAAACTCTGAAAATTCTGGTCCTTGATATGTCGGTAAACTTCTTCGGGGAGAAAGGCCTATGATTGGGAGGTTGTGAAGTGAATGGAACCATCACTTAATTGCTTTTGTTCCCAGGTAAACCACGACCCGGAGCGGTAGCACCTGTTAGTGTCCCAGTTATGGAAAAATATTTAACCTCCAAACTGGGGTCAATACACTATGAAAGTATAAAAATAGACCTTTATAGAAATATATACATAAAAATAGATTTTGTAGAATATTTTAAAGAAAAATATTACCAACAATACATTTTTAAAGAAAAAAAAAACATATTGCAATAATGCGATTTTGAAGGAAAAAATTAGTACCAGCAATAATTTTTTAATACAAAACTAGAAGACATCTTCAGTTTTTAAAATAAAATATAAAAATAAAATTTTTTCATCAAAATCTGATTAAATCAACCTTCGAACATTAAAGAAAAATGCCTTAAAATCCCACATTTTTGGCGTTAAATAACCCACAGAGGTTGATATGCCGTTAAATAAAACTCAAAGTCGAGTCAAATTTTGAGAGGAGAGTTGGGGTAACATCATCATCTGTGATGCAACAGGAACCCGCAATCCTTTGCAGTTTTCTGTCTTGATTGTCACCATGGACCACAATTGTGAGATGGAGGGCTGTGGTGACTACAACAGTGCAAAATATGATAATTAAATCTATGAATAAAAAACGTATATCTGACATTAAATGGGCCAACAATGGTTGATATTTTGCTAATTAGATCATTGTAATTTGCTCTGAGTCTCAGCTATTGCTTTATTGACCGAGTGCCAGGTATTGTTTTTTGACCGAGTTTCAAGTATTGATTTTTTGACTGAGTTTCAAGTTTATTTATATTTTGACCGAGTTTCAAGTATTTATTTTTTGACCGAGTTTCAAGTATTTATTTTTGACCGAGTTTCAAGTATTGATTTTTTGACCGAGTTTCAAGTATTGATTTTTTTTTGACCGAGTTTCAAGTATTGATTTTTTGACCGAGTTTCAAGTATTGATTTTTTTGACTGAGTTTCAAGTATTTATTTTTTGACCGAGTTTCAAGTATTGATTTTTTGACCGAGTTTCAACTATTGATTTTTTGACCGAGTTTCAGGTATTGATTTTTTGACCGAGTTTCAGGTATTGCATTATTAACGGTTCAAATTTAACTGAAATCGTATCAGGTTGTGGCTGCTTCTGCTTGAATATTTAAAGCGAACTGCTTTAACAAAGTACTCACTAATGCACTGTGTTACTACGCTGTAAATTACCGTCTCATGCAAGTGATAATACATGTTACCAAGTCATTTGGTTGGAAAACAGAGAAAAACGAATATAGATAGTTGTCTTTCATCAATAGCATTTTATGCGACGTCGACATATGCAGCATAAGCTTGAGTTCGAACATAAACCTCTCGTTTTATTTTTGTTATAAAGTTCATATAACCACCCACTCCCAGTAGATCTAGTGAATAATATTGTAAGAAAACACTGGAACAAAAAGGTTTAATAACATGAGAGATATGGAAAAATAACATAGTAATATAGAATACCGTACTTTCGTGTGGTGAAGCGTACTGCTTAAACGCTACGCCTTACGACACATTTTGCTGCGAGTGTTCATATGAGCAAACGTTCTACTCATAGCGGATGAACGAGTCCATGTTCAACAAATGAACGAGGGCAGTCGTCTTTATACTTTATACTCACCTAACTGCAGGTCTACAATCTCATGTTGTTAAATATATTACGCATTCTATAACTCAATCTGTCTGGATGTGCGTTGTGGTACAGTGAATATCGTCTCGGAATGAGAAATCGGGGAGTCGAGTTTGAATTCCAGTTAAATTCCTTGCATTCACTTACGCGCAAATACCCTTGGGAAAGCTATTAATCCGTCTCTTCCCTCCAGTTACGGGTTAAATAACTAGACAGATTGGATTCTATAGCCTTGGCTGGTAACCAGTCTACTGCAGAAAGCTATGGCAACATACTGCGGGATAATCTTCTGCCCAGTCTGTCTTGTCTCTTTCGAGACATGATCGCCCAAAGCGTGTATCACGTATGGCACTTAACTGATTATTGATCCACCTCCCGTAGTTAATTTAGTTCTGGATAATCCCCAAATCAATGAAGGGTAGGCTGGAGGGAACAGAAATGATAGGCGGTTATGTGCAGATCGTTCTGATGTCGCTCATGTTATGCAAACTAAGTTACCTGCATCTTTGATGATTTCGTTGGGTGCTGTGTAGTGAAGAACATATCATGGCATCCTACTTCTTTTCTACAGGGTCTTCATTTGCATATTGTTGGATACACTGGGGGACTGAAAATAATTTCGAAGGAAACAGTATGAGATAGAAAGTCGTATGAGTTCTAAAGGATCTTTGTAGCTGCTCACACAGTTAAGCAATGCAGGATGGTGGCCAATCTGCACGACTACATCACATCAAACATGAGGACACTTAACTCAACCTATCTAAATTTCTTTAACTGTTACATGTGGGGTGCAGTTGAACGGGAGACTAATGAATCTTCTCACAATGCGCTTGATTTTCTGAAAGCCGCCATTACACGAGTAATGTCCAATATCAACACAGACCAGATGTTGTGTGCATATTAATGATTTCAGCCCAGTACGGAAGACGTCATTGGGGCTGAAACCGGTTGCATTGAATAAAAATGCAAGTCAACCGTTACTGCATCTGTGTACGAAGTTTTGTATCAGTAAATTTATTTTTTGTTGTTTTTATTTTTACAATGATGTTTACCATGTAAAAGGTCAGAGAACCACTCAAGGTAGACATTACAGAATAAGAGGCATATCTTATATGAATATGTGTAGAAGATAAATGTTAACACTAGACTTGAACAGGTTAAGATTGTAGGGATGTGGGAAGCATCGTCTTGAGTGTCGGTTTCACAAAGCAGTGGTTCCTGGGAAGAAGCTGTTCGAGAGGAAAAATCTGAAATGTTCTGAGCTTCCAAAATAAAAAAAAATTGAACATCTTTTCAAAGTCAACCAAAAAACTGATAGGCGGTTATGTACAGATCGTTCTGATGTCGTTCATGTTATGCAAATTAAGTTACCTGCATCTTTGATGACTTCGTTGGGTGCTGTGTAGTGAAGAACATGTCATGGCATCCTACTTCTTTTCTACAGGGTTTTCATTCGTAATATATTTAACAATATGAGATTGTAGAACTGGAGTTAGGTGATTATAAAGACGACTGATCTTCTCCACAGTAATTATTGAACATGCACTCGTCTATCATCTCGGAGTAGAACGCTGCTCATAAAAACAGTCGTAACAAAATGGGTCGCAAGGCGTAGACTATGAGCTGAACACTTTGCAGTACTGACTACAGTATTTTCTATAACTGTATTATTGATCCGCGAATGTGCGTTGTGGCGTATGTGCATTGTGGTGCAGTGAATATCGACTTGGAACAACAAATCGGGGTGCCGAGTTCGAATTCCAGTTCCTTGCATTCACTTACGCACAAATAACCTTTGGAAAGTTGTTAATCCGTCTCTTTTTTTTTGGTTGACTTTGAGATGATGTTCAAATTCGTTTAATTTGGGAAAACCAGAACATTTCAGATTCTCCTCCCTGTTTCAAAGTTTTCTGTTCATTAATCATTTTCCTCAGAGCAACGGTTGTTTATTCTCTCTCTCTCTCTCTCTCTCTCTCTCTCTCTCTCTCTCTCTCTCTCTGTCTGTAGACATGAACTGCCCTTTTACTTACCTAATGTTCTTCTGCATCACATTGCGGATTCTGTACACGGGCACCGGGAAATTTCAGGTAATGGCTCTCGTCGACGTTCCTGGTTCGCATCCATACAGTTCTCTACTTTCTGCACAAATACTGACCAAACGTTGTCAATGTTTTTGTGAGGTTTCTCTACAAGTGTCACATCCTCACGGGAGGTGACTAACTCCTGAGAAACTCTGTGGCAAACAACCTGACAAATTCCAAGAAACATGCTATGTCAACATCGCCTTGCCTTTTTGCGTGTATCACAACAATTACTGGGCATCCTTTCATATCATGCGTTAGCTGATAGCTCGTCATTGGAGCTCTGAAAAAAATGATCCTTTTTACAAAGTTCATAGTTATGGTTAATAATAATGTACGGAAACGCCGGAACATATGGATGAGTGAAGAACAAGTTTAATCACATGAAAGATAAGGATCAATGATATAGTAACAGTTCAGTGCGGCAAAGTGTACGGCTCAGACGCTACTCCATGTGACCCACTTTGCTACGACTGTTCTTATGAGCAGACGTTCTACTCATAGCGGATAAACGAGTTCATGTTCAACAATTAATCGGTTGTCTTTCTCACAAAATTTTCGTTGTCGCTAATCATTTTGCTACCTTGTACCGGCAAAGTTAGGGATATACATTTTTTATGCGTAAATTAATCCAACTGAAACACGAGAGCCACTCAAGGTAGTGAGTTTTTCTTAAGATGTTTATGGTAAACATGGTACTGAAAAACAAATTATTGCTTGGAATGATATATAGGAAAAATATTAATTCAGCTCTTCTCCCCCATATATGGGTTAAATAGCAGGATTTGTATTAGTAAAATCATTATCATTTCCTCCAAAATTTTGACAATCTTAATATATTTTCTGGTTTTAAATAATCTGGAAAAAGTTGATAAACCATAAAAAAGATATCAATCAATCCCATCCCTTGTTCTGCTATCGATTTACGCAAGTTTGTGCGATAGATTACTCGCGGATTGCCTCAATCGCGCTTTCTTTCAATATTCCATCTGTGTGTCATGTTTTTTAGCCTTCTTTCCTAATTATGTGCTTCAGCAATGTTTCTCTATCTGATTGTAAGTGTTCACTTTGTTTCCATTTTTATTAAAACCTCTTTGTTCTTTGCATAGTTTTTTTATTTATTTTTTATTTTTTTAAATTTTTTTTTAATCATATAACCCCGAGCAAGGCGGTAATTCCACTGATGCGCAGGGGGCTACGTAAGAGTAAAAAGATTGGAAAAGAGAAAGCCGGAAACCACATCCTAAACAGGAAACAAGGGATGGGCCTCTTCGCCTGTTCAATAGACGTGGGTGGAGTGTGAACCGGGCGATAGTTTAGTCTATCTACTCCAATTGAAAAAAGAAAAGAAAAGAATGAAAAGATCGGAAGAGAGAAAGCCGGAAACCACCTCCTAAACAGGGAACAAGGGATGAGCCTCTTCGCCTGTTCAATAGACGTGGGTGGAGTGTGAACCGGGCGATAGTTTAGTCTATCTACTCCAATTGAAAAAAGAAAAGAAAAGAATGAAAAGATTGGAAAAGAGAAAGCCGGAAACCACCTCCTAAACAGGGAACAAGGGATGAGCCTCTTCGCCTGTTCAATAGACATGGGTGGAGTGTGAACCGGGCGATAGTTTAGTCTATCTACTCCAATTGAAAAAAGAAAAGAAAAGAATGAAAAGATTGGAAAAGAGAAAGCCGGAAACCACCTCCTAAACAGGGAAAAAGGGATGAGCCTCTTCGCCTGTTCAATAGACGTGGGTGGATGTGAACCGGGCGATAGTTTAGTCTATCTACTCCAATTGAAAAAAGAAAAGAAAAGAATGAAAAGATTGGAAGAGAGAAAGCCGGAAACCACCTCCTAAACAGGGAACAAGGGATGAGCCTCTTCGCCTGTTCAATAGACGTGGGTGGAGTGTGAACCGGGCGATAGTTTAGTCTATCTACTCCAATTGAAAAAAGAAAAGAAAAGAATGAAAAGATTGGAAAAGAGAAAGCCGGAAACCACCTCCTAAACAGGGAACAAGGGATGAGCCTCTTCGCCTGTTCAATAGACGTGGGTGGAGTGTGAACCGGGCGATAGTTTAGTCTATCTACTCCAATTGAAAAAAGAAAAGAAAAGAATGAAAAGATTGGAAAAGAGAAAGCCGGAAACCACCTCCTAAACAGGGAACAAGGGATGAGCCTCTTCGCCTGTTCAATAGACGTGGGTGGAGTGTGAACCGGGCGATAGTTTAGTCTATCTACTCCAATTGAAAAAAGAAAAGAAAAGAATGAAAAGATTGGAAAAGAGAAAGCCGGAAACCACCTCCTAAACAGGGAACAAGGGATGAGCCTCTTCGCCTGTTCAATAGACGTGGGTGGAGTGTGAACCGGGCGATAGTTTAGTCTATCTACTCCAATTGAAAAAAGAAAAGAAAAGAATGAAAAGATTGGAAGAGAGAAAGCCGGAAACCACCTCCTAAACAGGGAACAAGGGATGAGCCTCTTCGCCTGTTCAATAGACGTGGGTGGAGTGTGAACCGGGCGATAGTTTAGTCTATCTACTCCAATTGAAAAAAGAAAAGAAAAGAATGAAAAGATTGGAAAAGAGAAAGCCGGAAACCACCTCCTAAACAGGGAACAAGGGATGAGCCTCTTCGCCTGTTCAATAGACATGGGTGGAGTGTGAACCGGGCGATAGTTTAGTCTATCTACTCCAATTGAAAAAAGAAAAGAAAAGAATGAAAAGATTGGAAAAGAGAAAGCCGGAAACCACCTCCTAAACAGGGAACAAGGGATGAGCCTCTTCGCCTGTTCAATAGACGTGGGTGGAGTGTGAACCGGGCGAGAGTTTAGTCTATCTACTCCAAGTGAAAAAAAGAAAAGAAAAGAATGAAAAGATTAGAAAAGAGAAAGTGGTATTCTATACATTCTACTACATAATCGCATTTCTGTTCTTACCTCATGTCTAATCTTCAATTGCGATGATTTTTTTTTTTTTTACATATGTGGATTCTTTGTTGGGAAAAAGCATAGCATTTACAAACGAAATACATTCCTATAAATAGATATTTTCTTTATTCACTCTATCGATTTTCATTAATTCTTTGA
The DNA here is from genome assembly GCA_037127315.1 of Ascarosepion bandense. NCBI lineage: Eukaryota > Metazoa > Mollusca > Cephalopoda > Sepiida > Sepiidae > Ascarosepion > Ascarosepion bandense. Next base: position 5,864,223 of record JBBBDQ010000872.1, on the reverse strand, counting down.
TGTAACATAGTACGATTGATTCATAACTCTAGAAAATCGTTATTGGTCTGTAGACGTTATGTAATTGACAAGCACTCATATCTGATGTTTTCGTTCAATGTATAGAGCAAATAGATTTTTGATCGTGCCAGCTGTCGCAAATGAGTTCGTTTTTCACTGAATGCCACATGAATATAACCTTAAACTAATGTGGACGCAGCGATACATTACCAGCATAGAGGTTAAATATTTACATGACTTCTTCCCCAGCGAAAGACCATAGTTCTGGCTTGAAAAATTCAGGGGAAAGCAATTTGTTAAGGACAAAAATATAGTGCATCATTTTTTATGTCGTATCTTCTACGATAAATTTACATCCTGGGTCTTACCATCTACCTCTTTTGGGCACCTCAACCTGGTGCAATGATACCTAAGCTTGAATAGTTCGATTCGTATTGATTTTCTAAGCTACACCTAGAAAATCACTATGTTACCTTTTTTACAAAGATATTATTGACGCAATGTGGTTTAATTCAATGAAAGCATGAAATTTAAAGACAAAAATTAAAGCAATTAAACTTAATAAGATAGACAAAGTTAAGCTCGAGATACATTTGATTCCAAAATTTAAATTCATAATTGAACGCTTCTGTATCTGTGAGGTTTCTTTGCAAACTATAACCGGAATTTGTGATATGTCTGTATATACAGGGTATCCATAAAGTTCGTGTGCACTTTAAAAAATTTATAACTTTATTTGTATATGTGATACTGTTATAAAGTTTAATGTACCTAGTTTTAAGTATAGTTATTGAATAATTCTTTACCACAAATTTAACGATGATTTTTAGATAATTAAAAAAAAGTTTTTTTTTTCAGAATCATTTTGATCCATGGCTTCAACTGACATATAAAACCGATTGTGTATGCAACCAAACCTACTTCATTAGAAGATTTGAAAGCTAAAATAAGTAATGTCATTTCAGGTATTGCTGTAAATAAGTTGGCAAATGATTTCTTTGAACTGCAAAATCGTTTTACCCATTGTATTGCTATTGATGGAGGACATTTCGAAACTTAAATAAAATTTCAATAAAACCTTAAAACATAGATTTTCTTATTTCGAATCATTTTTGCAAATTCTTTATATTACAAATACAATAAAGTTATAAATTTTTAAAGTGCAACCTTTATTTTATGTGACTGATTACTGCTCAAAACAAAAGACCTCACTAATTTTTTAGTTTATTTCTTTATTGACCTGATACTCTTAAAAGATTGTATTAAATCTTGTATTGACTTGATACTCTTAAAAGTTTGTATTAAAAAAATTCAATTAATAAGTTTGCGGAAGTTATCTCGTATAAAAGTACTTATTGACAAAGCTCTATGACTGACTGTTGCATTGACGTTCCAAATTGGGAAAAGGAATAGTCAAGCACCAAATTGCTGATGAATTTCCTCGTCAACTAAAAAACAAATTTCATTTCCGGTGTGATATTCAAACGAATCCATTATTCACTGTAATGTTTTGAAACAACTGTCTAAGATTTAGCATTTCGTAATAAAGTCTGTTAATTTAGTTCTAACAACTTCAGAAATAATTTCTTATTCGATTGATACCGTTTTGGTTGAGAGGTTAGTCGAATGGCCAAATAAAACGACCGTTTCGGTTGAGAGGTTAGTCGAATGGCCAAATAAAGCGACCATTTTGGTTGAGAGGTTAGTCGAATGGCCAAATAAAGCGACCGTTTTGGTTGAGAGGTTAGTCGAATGGCCAAATAAAGCGACCGTTTTGGTTGAGAGGTTAGTCGAATGGCCAAATAAAGCGACCGTTTTGGTTGAGAGGTTAGTCGAATGGCCAAATAAAGCGACCGTTTTGGTTAAGAGGTTAGTCGAATGGCCAAATAAAGCGACCGTTTTCTTTCTGTCGGATACTTCTTATAAATCTTTCACAAAAAGTAGCTCGTTATAAGTCCAAAAGAAAGAGGGCATATGGAATACAAAACTTAAACTCGCCATGATAAATCTTTCTTGACGCAATTCGAAACGAGGTGATAGATTTTTATACAATAATGATCTTGTGAAAAGATAGTTAACTGACTTGGTCACTATTGATTTTTCTCATTTTCAGACTCCTTTTGTGAAGTAAAGTATTTTATAGGACAATGATGTAGGCATTTGTTGATGGATTCAGTTGTCCATTAAGGAGTAAGGTCGGTGGACCATTTTTGTTAAGAATATGCAGGACGGGGCAGAGCAACTTGCTTATTTGGAATAACAAATAAAATAAAAGTAATGCAGATATACATGTAATTCTTTAAACAGCATCAATTACAACTTTTCAATTTTATGTTTTATGTTTTACAAGCTTTAAAGATGACATCAGTCAGATGGCATCCATTCTGCTCAATACACTGGGTTAATCGTACTCTGAAGATTTGGTCATCTCTTTCTAGCCCATTGGTGGGTATGTTGGCGATAGCATGGCGAATGTTGTTCTTCAGATGAGCCAAGGTGTTAGGACGATCGTTGTAAACAACTGACTTCAGATAGCCCCTTAGAAAATAGTCACAAGGTGATGAATCAGGGGACCGTGATGGCCAATGCTGATCGTCCATCAAAGAGATGAGGGGTCCTGGAAAGTTCTGATGCAAAACTTTTATTGACACGCGCGCTGTGTGTGCCGGAACAAACTTTAAATACCGCACTCTCGACTAAGCCCCTCTCAACTATTCTTGGAATAACCCTCGTTTCAGGGCGCCAAATTCAAATAAGCAAGTTGCTCTGTCCACGCTGTATTAAGGGATACGCGATATGCGAAATCTTAAAACATCAGACGTAATAGCTTCATTGCGGAGGATCCATAGTTTGGATCTTTTCCTTGAAAAAAAATTATGGGAAATGCTTTATTTCAAAATAAACATTTGCATCTAATTTTGCATTTTCGGTTAGTTAATTCTTACGTTGTAGGCCACATTTTTCGCCATTCCTTGAAGTTCTAACATCAGGCAAATGTAGCCAATTTCTTAATAGAATGTTCATAATAAACCATTTCTCAGAGGCGGCCACAATTTTAACATCATAAGATATGCAGATGAAACAATTTTGATAACAGTCACAGAAAGAAAACTACAAGAACTTCTTCGGAAGGTCGTGAAGGAAAGCAAAAATAAAGCCCTTGACATCAACTGCAGGAAAACAGAAGACATTATAGGTTCATCCTTTAGCTATCATCTTAAATGGATGAGCCCAAAATGTTAAATACAAATCAGAGATAACAAAATCAAACAAATAAAAAAATTAAATATCTGGAAATCGTTTTAACAGAGGACGGAAAAGTGTGACACTGAAATCTAAAGACTCACTGGTGTTGGAGTTTTTGAGTACCCTTGTATACTAGTAAGCCAGCCATGAGCTGACTCATTTGATAGTTCACCAATAGAAGAGATAACCAATCAGAAGGTTCAAAATATTCAATGTGTATAAAGGCGACAATATTTTACCGAGTATTGGCGATATCGTGAGATTCAAGAGAGTATCTGACTCGTGAGTGTTAATCTTTGACGTTGTTTCATTGAACAGATTACGTACTGCACTATATTCTATATTTATAAACTATGGAGGACATGGTCAACAATTGGGATAGCAAATATGCATTCTAAAAGCTAAGCATAGTATAGAGAAGCAGAAAAATCATTAGAAACAAAGAAAAGAGTACTGAAAAGTTATGTGATAACTGTCCGTCAACATAGCAGAGAATGCTGAAAATATACCCAAAGACGAAAAAAAAGACTCTAAGTAAAAAAAAAAAAATGACTCTCTACAGAAGGATGATGAGGATACCAAGAACCGAGCATATGAGTAACGACAAAGTTTTAGAGAAAATGGAAACAAAAAGGAAACATACTTAACATCAGGAGGAGACCGTTAAAAATTATTAGGCATGTAATGAGGAAGGATGGCTTAGAAAATCTAATACTCGTAGGACAAATTAACGATACGAAAGAAGAAAAGAATACAGAACGTATTAAACGGGCTATTGTCCTCATTTTTGTTGCCATTTGTAGGACGTTTCGAGTTGCGAGTTCAATACCACGCTACTGCAGTGGTGAACACATAACTTACAGGGTTAGAGGGAGATAACTCATGACTTCCATAAGAGTCACTATTACGCAATGATTGTAATAAAGGTTTCGGTTCGAAATTCCTAGCACCTGAAGAAGGCTGGATCGCAGAAAGGCCGAAATGTCGTACAAATGGCAACAAAGATCAGAACAATAGTCCGAATAATGTAAATACTGTAAATACTACATCTCATTAATATAATCAAATATTTAATGGGCTTGAGTAAATTAATATCAAAACAGGGTTTGGAGGAGAATTAAAAAAAAGAGAAAATTTATTAAAACATACAAAGTACGTGGAGATTCATGTTCGCTAATGTTCTAAAGTAACATGCCATATAAGAAAATCAGCAGAGAATATTACCGCAGAAGTTCCATCTCGTTTCAAGGTTTCCACTCACTGGATATTTACGAATTAAGTCAGTGGCAGCTACATGAATTTCAAGACGTACACAGTAGGTAAGAGCATGAATTGCAACGGATTAAACTTTGTATATTTTCTAACCTACAAGGCGTTGGCTATGAAAGTAAGAGTCATATCCAAGAACAGTAAGAACAATAAAAACCCGTCTATTACTTATTTTCTATTACATTCAAAGGAAATATGTATGTACCTTTGTGTCTCTTCGTCAACAGACACATATAAATTAATCATGTACATAAACATACATTCATATATATATCTACTAGCAGTATAGCCCTGCGTTGCTCGAGTGTAATGAAAGCATAACTAATCCATGGTCCTAGAGCTCAGACTCTTTGGACGTTGACACGAAAAACTGAAAAGCAATAGGTATTTCCAGTTAAAGCGAAACCGTAGACTGAAAAAAAAAATGAATGGATATAAGTCAAAATTTGATTTCGTGGTATTAATATATATATATATATATATATATATATATATATATATATATATATTATCAATTATCTGCACTATTGTAAGAACTGCAACCTTGAAACTTCTGAATATCGTTTCTTATGTCTTTGTCTATGAATGTTTCAAATTTGATTAAAATCGGCCCACTCCTTCTATAACGCGATTTTTTCGATTATCGATTTTTGATATTTATCGGGGGTACCTCGACACAAAACGTAGCGAAGAACATTCGCAGACGCTTATAGTACAACTGTGTAAATTTTTAAGAAAATCGGTTCAGCCGTTTCCGAGTCTATAGGTAACGGACACACACGCACACACACACACACACACACACACACACACACACACAAAGTTCCATTTATAAATAAGTTTATAGATAGATAGATAGATAGATAGATAGATAGATAGATAGATAGATGTTTGTGTGTGTGTGTGAGAGAGTAAAACTATAATACAAATACACACACAGTTATATATATATATATATATATATATATATATATATGAAAACATGATTTTGTAGCCGCATCTCAAAAACCACTTGCCCGGGATTTTTCATGCTTTCTTTCCCCGACACCTGTATACATTATCCACTACCCAACCTGTATACTGGCCTCGTGATCGTGACTTACCAATATATTAGAGTGGGATAATTCCCACAGCCGTGTGCAATAAAAGCAGGGCAGTGAAAGAACTGGATTTTCTGGTCGAAGGAGGTCAGATCATCTAGAACAGCAGAATTAACACTATATATATCTATATGTTTGTGTGTGTAAATAAATTCGTCTAAGCAGATTGAATCTTCCTGACAAACACATCCAAATGTGTTTCTAATGCGTACAGTGTATTTGTGCATATTTTTATAAAGGTATTTACACACTGACACACGCACACACGCGTCTGCACAAACACTTACCAATTCAGGAAAAACGAACGTTCTACAGACACCCAGTATCAGATATGTTTTTTTTATTCATGTTATATTACTCAGTCAGTTAAGTGCCATATGTGATACACGCTTGGGCGATTATGTCTCGAAAGAGACATGACTGACTGGGCAGAAGATTATCCCGCAGTAGGTTGCCATTGCTTTCTACGGTAGACTGGTTGCCAGTCAATGCTATAGTACCCAATCTGTTCTGTTATTTAACCAATAACTGAGGGAAGAGACGGATTATTATATTATCAACGCTATTATCACTCACGAGATGATCAAGGGGACAATTGAAATACATGTTGAGATTTGGGACAAATCGATCGTCTCATTATTTGCCCTACAGAATTTATTTTTCTTGTTTCTCTTTTAGCTTGGGCTAATTCACAGCACACGAATAAAATATAACACGGTTCTCTCTCTTGATCTTCTATCGAGGTGATCGGTTCTAGCACTACCTTGGGATAGGGGGTGACTTTCCCACCAAGTAGCTTAATCTGTAACAATATAGATACTCCTTTCATAGGTAGTCTAGGAATGACAGCAACAACAAAGGGTCACGAAACTAAGTCTGACACAAGATGTACCCGATATAGAGGGATTCTGACGAAATCATTAGTGATATCCTGGACAATAACAAATTCATCCGTGGCCAAATTAAACCCGCGAGGCAAAAAACTTATCAATATTAGCGTCTGCGTAGTTTGCAAAACTTCATGGATATCCTATGAGTGGTATCGCCCACAAGCAAAACAGATCCATCAAACACAAATGACTTTTACTTCTTCAACAATGGATATTCTCTCCGACACATCTCGGATAAAAGAAACTAAAGCCTTGAGATTATTGTGGCTTAATGCCTTGAACTCATTATATCGTTTGGCCAAGCAATTTGACATAATGCGTGATTCTTTGTTATAGTACTGGCACATCTGGAGTTTCCGATCCCATCTATTTACTTATAGAGAATCTAAAGACTAGGTATCATCACTTTCCGAATATGTAACTCTTGGTTTGCATTGGTAATTTTGTAATAGTTAACTGGTCCGTATGACTAGTCTAACATAGAATTCTGACCAGAACGAGAAATCGGGGAGCCGAGTTCGAATTCCAGCCGAATTCATTGCATTCACTTACGCGCAAATACCCTTGGGAAAGGTATTAATCCGTCTATTCCTTCCAGTTATGGGTTACATAACAGGACGGATTGGGTTCTTAACTTCTTAACTGACTGACTGACTTTATACTCCATTCCGGCATTTGAAAAACGTTTTAGATCTATAATTATAGATTGTATCAGTCCGTTACCCAAAACTAAGATGGCAAACCAGGACAAACGTGCGTTTTAACTTGATTTTCAAAAGTAATACCCTTATGGAATAATTCTGTTCGGAAAATAGTAAAAACACTTATTAACTTTTACATAACTGTAGGTTTACCAAGTGTTTTCCCTTGAGACCAAGGGTCAAACATTAACTCGAAAATGTTTCAGTAAGTGGTTAAACAAAAATGCATAACTTCAGTTATGTCTAGCGCCTATTATCCACAAACCCAAGGTGTTCTGGAACGATTTTACTCCTCCCTGAGAAATATGATCCGGACATTATTTGGAAAGAATAGGTCGAGGGTATTCCTTTCTTGGTCTTTGCAGTACACGATTCTGTTTAAGAATCGTTAGGTTTCAGTCCATTCGAATTAGCATTCAGATATATGGTCCGTGGTCACTTGAAATTATTAAAGGTTACCTTATCTGTTTTATTTGTGGAGTCGGCTAACCGAAGAAATTGAAGTGGCCCGTGAGAATCTCCGGCCAGCTCAGCAAATAATGAAGAATAGATAAGAACGAGAAGCGGTCAAGCAAATTTTAAATGTGGATGAAAAAGTGTTTGTTTTGTTATTTATAGACATTCATCTCCTCAAAGCTCGATATCATGGCACTTACCAGAAATGTAAGTAACTTCCATTACATTATAAGTACGCCTGACTGCAGGAAATCAACTCAAATGAGTCATATCAATATGATTACATCCTTCTTCGAAAGTGGGAAGGCCGATGCTATATCAATTGTCCACATTTCCACACCTGCTTCTGAATAAGATGAGAACAGAGACGAAGTTGTTACAAAACGCGAACACCCTGTTGAAATAAATAACTCCGAGGTCTTAGCCAACCTCGAGGCAAAACTATTTCATTTAAGCCTTGCTGAAGGAAATGAACTGCTCTTATTGAAGATGTCATGTGTCTTTTCCTTGACGGGCAAAATAAAACCACGATAGCTTATCATAATGTAGAAATGTGAAGTGCTGCCCCTATAAAGCGGCACACTTATCGCTTTAATCCACAGAAGGCCGAAATCATTCGCAAGGAAGTGTCTTACATGTTGAAAAATTGCTGCATATAGCCTTGTCAAAACAATTGGTCATCATCTTGCGTACGAGTAGATAAGCCTGACGGTTTTATTGGATTTTGGGCCGACTATCGGAAAGTGAACGGTCTTACTTTGACTGATTCACAAGCCATTCCAAGGATGGACGATTGTACAGAAAGCTGCCTATATTACCAAATGTGATTTATTGAAATGCTATAGAGGTGTTCCTATGACTGAATGTGTCAAAGAAATTTCTGTCTTCGTCATGCATGATTCCAAATGGGATAAAGAATTCTCAAGCTACATTTGTTAGGTTGATGAATCAATGTCTTAAAGATTTACTCGGAGTTGACACTTATAAATGAAATGACTCATTGCAGGTGTTTGATCGACTTAAAAACGCTAATCTTACCATAATATTTTCGAAGAGTAAATTTTTTCAGGGTGAAGTAAATTATTTCGCCATGCCTTTGGGTATGATCGAGTAACCCCTATTGAATCAAAAATACAGGATACAGAATCTCCAGCCACGACTTAATACCGTAAGTTTTATAAGAATTTCTCAGATGTAGTTTTACCACTTACGTGCTTATTAACGAAAAAGGCTAAGTTTGATTTATTTCTTTCCTGTCAAAATTTTTTTGAACAAATTAAAGCCTTACTATTTTCGAATCCTGTCCTCAAATCTCCAGATTTTAATTTGCCTTTTAGCAGTGTTGCCGACGGAAATGATTATTGTGTTGGCACAGTTTTCTCACAGATAGGCAAAGATATAATCAAAAGTCTTATCAATTGTTTTCAAGAAAATTTAACATACTCCAAAAGAATTATTACACGATAGAAAAAGAAACGTTAGTTCTACTATGAAATTTACAACATTTCGAGTTATACATGTCTTTATCTCGCCATCATATTATCATTTATCCATCACACCCGATGGTGCATAGGGAAACAACTCTTTGTTGCTGTAACAAAGCGTTTTTTTTATGGGTCAGGGTTGTTAGCCCTGCACCCAATCCAAACATGGGGGACTGGTGGACCATTCTTGGTCCATTACGTTTACAGCACATGCTATTCCCAAATGGTCACCCATTTAAGTACTGACCAGGCTCGATGCTGCTTAACTTCGGTGATCGAAAAGGAAACCGATGCATTCAACACGATATAGCCGTAGACCATCATATTATACTTTAAACGAATTATAATCCTCCGACCTTTTTACATATGGTGAAAAATAAAAATAGATTTTTATATATTATCGTATTGCACATTTACAAATCTAATATTTGTCTATTTATTTTTTACTACTGCAATATTTGGTTTGTTACCCCTGCTGTATACTTCAAGATTCCTGTAACGTGTTTTCTCTTTAGCATTTCTACAAATATTTTCATGTTGATTTATCTGATGAGCTTTTTTCCTTGGAACTTCGTCTACTTGAGTTTAAGCTTGCTACTAGATTGAATGTGCGTTGTGGTACAATGGATATCGGCTCGGAATGACAAACCGGGGAGCCGAATTCGAATTCTAGCTGAATTCATTGTATTCACTTACACGCAAATAAATTTGGGAAAGGTATTAATCCGTCACTTCCTTCCAGTTATGGGTTAAATAACAGGACATGGCAACCTACTGCGGGATAATCTTCTGCCCAGTCAGTGATGTCTCTTTCGAGACATGATCGCCCAAGCGTGTATCACTATGACACTTAACTAACTGACTGACTGACTAGATTGGCGGATGTGTGTTGTGGTGCTGAGGATATCGGCTCGGAACGAGAAATAGGGAAGCCGAGTTTGAATTCATGTTGAATTCCTTGCATTCATTTACGCGCAAATAACCTTGGAAAAGGTAATAATCCGTCGCTTCCCTCCAGTTGTGGGTTAAATAATAGGACAGATTGGGTTCTATAGCTTTGGTCGGCAACTCATCTACCGCAAAAAGCAAAGGCAAACTACTGCGGGATCATCTCCTGCCCAGTTAGTCATATCTCTCTCGAGACTTGATCGCCCAAAGTTCTAGTTAAGAATAAGTCAAGAAGGAAATTGCGTGATACATTGTGCGAAGACTATTACGCAATAAAATACAAGAAATATATTCCAAGTTGTCGGCTTACGTTATCATTTGGGTAGGTAAAGGAATTTTGTGAGTTTAGTAGAACCTTTAAAGGTAAAAACGCACAAGGTAGAGTTTTGTGAGTTCTCTGAAAAAGATTATTAGTAATTTTAAAAACACAATATTAAAATCTATCGACATAAAGTGTCTATTGTTTTTAACATTATTTGCCTTACATATATATATATAGTCATCCGTAGACAGATCTGTTTCGCTCTATCACACCTCATCAGTACCGTTAGATAACGATGGCTTTCAACGCCGGATTGAAACCCGACCGAATTGGGGTCAGTCGGCGATTCTACCGCTGAGGTATGGGCGCTCGGTAGAAGAAGGCAGGCTTTTAGCGTGTATATTGTCATTATACACGCCCAATATATATACTTACCTTTATTCGTTGAAATCAGAAAAAAACTTAGCTTTTTTAGTACATTGTAGACGCTAGATTCAATCGTGTCGATTAACTGAAAACATGCAACTGTGACCTGAAAACCTCTTGAGATTTAATCATTAAATGGCATTGCAAGTTTCTTGAAATTATCTACGTTGCTTTACAACTTTTTACCCGCGCGCATGCACGCACGCACAAACTCACGCATGCGTATATATAATTGCAATTTGTCAGTAATCAATCTTTAATACATATCTGCTTCAAAATGTTTGACCCGGAATTTTGGTTTAATTGTTATTATATGTTACCTGTATGCATACAAATGGTTTCGTTTCTGGACCGAATGAATGCATAAACTTGTCTAAGCTGTTATTGATTCCAAACGCTTTTGGCTAAACCATTCGCCTTTTTCAAGGATTTATATTGTACAACAATTGGACAAACCATCACGACGACTGTCTCTACATCTCATAGACCTGAGCTTCATACGGACACATTTAAATCAACATGGAATTGTATCAACCTCGCTAAACAACATACAGAGTAACATCTGTCTTTAACCAAATTCAAAATAGAGAAGAAATAGATATAATTGATCTACAATACCGGTAATGTTAAAACTCTCAGCTGAGAAATAAAACATTAAAGTTACCGAGAAAATGTTCGTAATCTAATGAATTTCTGTTAATGATTAGCCGTTGGCCACCACCTTCAGTTTAGTCAGAACAGGGATCCTATAGCTTGAGATGTGGCAGCCCTTGATGCCACACTTTTTCAAAGGCTTTTGATATATTTAGGGTAATGGTCATCGTGACCCTTTTTGTGTGTAGCTATCTGAGTAATGAGTGTTAATATATCAGTTGTAGGTCTAAACGATAACCCAAATTTTCTTGAGGTTTTTGGTTCATTAGAAAAGAAAGGTATACAGAAAATTTGACACACCCTTAGTTCTAAAAGTAATCTTCATCGGCATCTTGAAGTTTTGCCAATGCGCCTCTAGTTACACAACTTCCAGTTGGAAAAAACAGCTCTCTTGCACGCAAAGGAGTCTGTTATAGCCTGACGCAAGTCTGCTTCATTTGTGAATGATTTTCTACGAAGTTGGTTGTTCAGGGAATAGAAGAGGTGGCTATTTATTGGCGAAAGACACAGGGTGTAAGGTGGATAGTACAGTGTCTCTCAGTCAAGTCGCCATAAAGTATCGATCGATAACCGCTCTACATATGTCCTGGAATTTCATAGATGAACAGTACGACCAATTAACCAATGCTGGCTACTTCTGATTCAGTGTCTGTTGAAACGGTTGCGACTATAGGACCTCAGTGGTGGTTTGACTTGTCAGAAGCAGCCCAGAGTACAACACTTGTCGAGTTTCCAGATCATGATCATGTAGTATGGGTTGCAGAGTTCCATGGTGTCAATCAACAATAACAAGGATATTTTAATTACTTTATAGTAGAGCGAAATCTATATTTGTCATCGCCTAGGATTTTGTTCCTGTTGCAGTGTTCAACAAGTAGCTTATCTCTACCTCACCTCAAATTATTAATAATATTTTTTGCTGAAATGAATTTCTTCTCCTCATTATTCTTAATATAATAAAAATAATTATTATAACTTTTTATAATTGTAAAAGAAAACACATAAAAATGTCTGTAATATTAATTGGCAAATAAAGTGACTAGTGAATAAGTAGATGTCTTTAAACAGTGTTTTCTTGTTTTTAATTCAGCATTACGCCTTACTTGCATTTTATATATATATATAGGAATGTTTTCCTATCGTTACTTCCATTGAAAAACTTTGTTATGTCCATGTAATTTGCTTTAAACATTAATTAATTAAACGAAAACCCTTTCTTTCATGTCGTCAAATATCACAAGTCTTAAACCTATTTTAATCCTCTTTGTTTTTAACGGTACCTTCGCTGGCATCCATTTTTGTAAACATATTTGTCACTGTTTTCCTATGCTTTTACCATTTGTCCTCTAAGTTTTAAATTCTTCAAGCGTTTTTCCTCGTTGTATGTCACAAACATTTCAACTATCTTATTTTTTACAACGGTTTCTTTGTTGTTTTTATTCTCCTTAGAACTTGAGCCGAGGTTTTTACGTTCAAAAGCAAAATGGAAGAAAACAACAACGACTCGTTAAAACCTTAACACTCCAGATCTGAAAAAAAGATGATAAATAATAAACATTACGAACTTTGGCATTTGCATGCGAAGTTATTAAAAGATTTCACTGAAACCTTTTTAAATCGAGGCGATGTGATCTTTTAGTCAATAAACTAATTCCGAGTTTCTTTATTTCTTTTTGTTCTGTCGGTAGACACGCAACCAATTCTCAATTAAAATTTACTCAAGTGAAATATGTTTTTGTAATTGATTTCTTTTTACTTCGTATGAATAAAGGAAGGGCGTATATTATTTGAAAAAAAGTAACACAAATCTATCGGTTCTAAAAAGGGGAAAAAATGACTGAAGAATAAGGAAGAGGAAGACGATTGAAGGCAAAAGAAAATTTACAACTTTCGAAATAATAACGAAATTTAAAAAGTAAAGTAAAAGATATAAATAAAACTAATTGTTACAAAAATCAAAAGCAAATAAAGACGAAAACGAAAAGCTAAAATACCAAAAAAGAACATTTACAAATCGTTACATTCATTTCATTAATATTTATACTTTTTTACATTCTAGATTTACTTTACTTTCAAAATCAATATTTTACTTTATCTTGTCGATTTTCGTTTCAATTATTCCATGTTTTCTTTCTACTCAGAACGAAGGCGATTATGGCACTTCACAAATCACCTGTCTTTTGTCCTGTATCACTTTATAATCTTTGTATTACTGTTATTTTTCATAATGCCTGCACTGTCATTTAGTTTAAGTCCCTGAGTATGTATGTGTGTTTTCTTCTGTCCCTTTTTTGTTCTATCTATTCTGTGAGTATTAGATTTTCCAAGCCCACCTACCTTATTATGCACCCGAGAAAATCAACTGTCTCTTCATTATCTTAAATATTATTTTTCTTTTGGTTTGTATTTTCTTAAAATCTTCGTCTTTGCTGACATGTTCGATCCATGGAATTTTCGACTCCCTTCTGTGGAAGTACATTTCTGTTGCTTCAAGTCTCCTCTTCGACTTTGAGAAGATCTTCCAGCATTCACTTCAGTACAGGAGGACTGATATAACATAGCAGCTTAGTATTCTTTTCCTTGTTTCTCGCAAAATATATCTATTTTTAGTAATCTACTTAACTTTTGAAATACTTTTTTGTTTATCCCAATAAGCCTTCGGATATCAATATCACACTTTCTGTTCTTTATTAAAACACTTCCCAGATATTAACATTTCCACACTTGTCTGATTTTGGTATTTCAGTTTTGCAATTCACAATTTAATTTCATCCTATATCTAACAACCATGCATTCCGTTTCTTGAAACTGATGTTTAATCTTTTTTCTTCCTTTTCCGGATTTTTGTAACATGTTTCCGTCTCTGATATCAACACCATTTTTGTGCCTTTTTTTCGTGTCTGCTATCGACACTACCTTTTGTAACTTTCTTTCTGTGTCTGCTATCCACACTATTTTTGGCAAATTTCATTCCGTGTCCGCTCTCAATACTACTTTTTGTAACTTTTTTCGTGTCTGCTATCAACACTATTTTTGTAACTTTCTTCCTATGTTTGCTATCAGCACTATTTTTTGTATCTTTCTTTCCGTGTCTGCTATCAACACTAGTTTATGTAGCTTTCTTTCCGTATCTGCGATCAGCACTATTTTTGTAACTTTCTATCTGTGTCTGCTATCAACACTAGTTTTTATAGCATTCTTTATTAGCCCACTATCAACACTAGTTTTTGTAACATTCTTTATTGGCCCGCTATCAACACTAGTTTTTGTAACATTCTTTATTGGCCCGCTCTCAACACTATTTTTTGTAACATTCTTTATTGGCCCGCTATCAACACTAGTTTTTGTAACATTCTTTATTGGCCCGCTATCAACACTAGTTTTTGTAACATTCTTTTCTGGTCCGCCACCAACACTATTTTTTGTAAATTTCTTTCTGTGTCTGCTAACAATACTATTTTTCTAACTTTATTTCCGTGTCTGCTATCAACACTGTGTCACCCATTTGCTTGATATTAAAATTGTGGCAACCAATAATGAATCCTGGTAAAAAGTATAATTCTCTTCGAACTGCCTCGCTGTAAAGTTTGAATAATTCTGTTGAGAATGCACATGCTTTTCATACATACTTTTTATACCATTCGGTTGAACTAATTTTTTCTCCGTGTGCAAGCAGTTTGATGCCAGTTTCGAACCCTTTATACAATCTGCGGAGATATACTTTTTTCGTTCTGCTGCTTATGTTTAGGAATATCGTCTTGTTTTTATTTTTAGTACTGCTCAGTTAATGTTCATCTGTCTCTTCGGAATCCAAGTTCACATTACCCGTTTAAGGAATAAATTTCACGATTAATATATCATCAAATACACGAACGCTTTAATTCACTAGTTTATTGTTACAGAGGCACTATTGAGCACTGATAGACGAATTAGAGGGCAGAGCTCGAATTTCGTTTGATTTCGTTTCATTAACTTATCTGCTTGAACTCTTGGGTATAGACATTAATCCATCTCTTTTTCCTCCCAGCTATGGGTAAATAGCGGGACTGACTAGATCTTGTATAACCTTTGGTGGAAACCGAAGAGAAAAACAACTCAGAATTAAAAGCCTAAGAAGAGTCATTTGAGGTACATACAGAGATTGACCCACATAATATCCTGTGGGGGCACTTCATGTTGGTGTAATGATTAGCACGCTAGTCTCGCTAGATAATCATTACAGTTGAATAGAGAGTTCAGTTCTCACTCGGTGTCTCCTTCTTTTGCCCTTGTGCAACATCTAAGCTGCGTTTAGAAAATCACCATAATATTCGGTAGTCAAGAATTTTGAGAGAAGACGAGCGCTGCCAATATATCTAAAAACCTCTATGAAAGGATCATGAGTAAAGCAAATCAAAGTAACAGCGTGCCAGGTCGATAGATCTGCCTGGAGATGGTGGTCTGTTCCTTCTGCCCTCAGCAACCCTGACCGACGATTGAAGCAGTTGAAAGGGCTGATGAAGATTATGATGATTAAAATTCACATCTATTTCTTTTAAAGAGATTTTTGTTATTTGTTTTATAATCGTGTCGCCCCAAGCAAGGCAATTTAGCGCCACTGGTGTGCAGGGGCTTACATAGGAGGAAAGTTATGAGAAAGAGTGACAGGTTACAGGGGGTGTCAGAAAGAGGGCATGATAAGGAAGAGAATACTGATGAGAGTGGGGTGGACAGAGAAAGGAGCATGGGAGAGAGGATGCAAGTTAGTGAGACAAGAGATGACTATTGACTTTCATTTTAATTCTTGAAGACTGTAGCTGTTTGGAAAGCAAGTAAGCGGAAGGGAATTCCATAGGTGGGAAGTGCGAGAAAAGAAGTTGATAGAGTATAATTTGCGTTTAGAATTTAGCGGTTTCACAGTAAAAGGGTGGGGCCTATTTGCAAATCTTGTGGCTCGAATTAATTCATATACAGGGGGCAAGAGTGAGCTAAGATCATCGTGAAAGTATTTGTAGTAGGGATACAGGGAAGCCACATTGCGCCGGTGAGAATTTAATTGTATCTGAGCAGCCATGTTGGGAACGATCACATTACAGATTCTACGTTGGATTTTGTCAATGACCCCTAGGTGGATAGCAGGAGCACCCGACCAGATACGGCAGCATTTGACATTTCTTACTTATTTGTATCCCAGCGTAACATTTGTACAGGCCAAGGCTGTACCTATCATTTGTCACTTGAGTCCATTCTAAACAATCTTCGGAAACAACTGGATGCCGTCGGAATTGCACCCAGCATAACAACATTGAAAAATATCACCATATTTGGCACAGCGGAAAGCGTCAACATTTTGCCGGGTTTTTTTGAGACATGAGAAAATCATTAATAATTATTTGCGATGTTTCACGCCATCACTGTTCAAATTGCAACAACAACAACAGCAATAATAATAACAATAACAGCAACAATAGTAATAATAGCAAAACATTGAAAGAAACGTGAGATTTAAAAAAAAAGGAGAAAAAGTTAAAATGTTTAAAAATGTTCGACAATATTTTAAACTTAAACCTGTCTTTTTCAAGTTATATACTTTTTTAAGTACCACATTAAAAAAATTCTACAAAAGTGTATAATCTTTGTACAAACGTTATTTGTATTAAACATAAGGGCTGTAGGGATAATTAACGCCTCAAAACGAATGAAACACAGCCAGGATGAATGACATGCAACTGGAACATGCTTGATATGATGGAGATCGTTGTCATTTTGGATTTTTCTGTTAGTTGATTACTCATGAAGAAAATTTAATCAAACAGCTGAGTATAAATCTTATGGAACTCTCTCGTTACTCTGCGCATTACTCCAAGGCGGGAAGTTTGTAATTTGCATACGTAACTATACGAATGCGTTAAAAGAACTTCAAGGTCGGTACATTCTAAATATTTTTTCCGAATGTGCACCTTAATATGCATATCAAAATTCCGGTTATTTGCAATAAAATTATCTGCAAGCTCCTTTGATGTCACATTGTTGAGTCTGACATCATATCTGTGGCCAATTAATATTTTACTTAATTTTTCCTTGTGAAATTTTTCCATCTGTTTGGTAGACTGGGCGGCGTATATTAAATGAAAACCAGTAGAAGTAGAAGTCGTGATATTTATCTTTAAATTTGTTATAGAATTAACTTGAGTCATGATGCTACATAATGAACAGGATTTTACAATTCTGGTAGTGTTTTCAAGACTATGATGATCCGGAACTCCAATAGAATTTTAGCATAAACACATGCATCTGTTAAAATTCGTCTGATGCTTTTATTTTTTTGAAGGAAACAATAGACAGCTTGTGTTTCTAGTTGACATTTAATGTTGAAAAATATTATGGTGTATTCTAATAATAATAATAGAAACTATTATCCTCCCGTGTATTGAATTCTGCTGCTACATCTGGTCGGGTGCCCCTGCTATTCTCCTTGGGGTTCTTGACAAAATACAACGGAGAATCTGTAATGGGATCAATACCGACTTGGCAGACCGGATGCAGTCACTCTCTCACCAGCGTGACGTGGCTTCCCTGTGGCTCTTCTATAAATATTTTCACGGCTTTTGTTCCGATGAACATAGATCACTGGTGCCCTGTAGGTACGAATTTGCACCAGATACTAGATTAGCAACTAGGTCCCACCCTTTTACAGTAAAACCGATAAAATGCAACCGCAGTTTCTACTCTAACAGCTTCTTTTCTCGTACGTCCCGCCTGTGGAATACCCTTCCACATGCTTGCTTCCTCGACAGCTACAATTTCCAGGACTTTAACTGTACGGTCAATAGAAACCTCCTAACACACTAACTCGCATCCATTCTCTCAAACACTCTTCCCATCTACCCAACACTCATCCTCTTTATTCTTACCCGTCTATCTCTCTCCTTCTGACATTTCCTATATCTAACCACTCTTTCTCATCACTTTCCCCTATGTAACCCCCTGCGCAATAGTGGCAGTGGAATACCTTGCTTGGGGTGAAATGATAAAAAAAAAACAAAACAATCACTCTCCCGACTAACTCTTTCCCTATGTTTCTATTTCAGTTTTTATAACTACGTTTCATTGTATTATCTTTGGTCGTATTTATCCTTTTGGGTCGACTTTCTACTGGTGTTTACTTGCATTGTATTACTTTTTTTTACTTTGATTTTTAAAATATACTATTCCTCATAGACCTGTGCCGTTAAAATGACGGCAAATTATTCATATCGATATGTCGTATCACAAATACATCAACAAAGAATCAAATCATCACCATAGTAACATTAATAACTTGCAAATTAATACAATTTTGTTTATGCACTAACGATAGAAATAAGGAAGTTTTTGTCAACTCAAAAGTTAAAGTTATTAACGCACTAAAATAAAGTAAACTCAACACTGGTTTAGAATATTGTGTTCAAAACAAAGTCGGCAGAAATAAGTAGAAACTACGGAAACGTAATATTATATTGTTTAACCCACGCTTCAGCCGTAATGTCCAAACAAACATTGGAAAATTTTTCATAAATTTAATTCACAAACATTTTTAACAGAATGAAAATAACATTTTATTTACGTATGGTCATAGTGAAGAAAGTAGAATATAGAAATAAAATATATAAACCCCCAAAAAATAAAATTGAATATTTACTTCCCTTTAAACTTCATATCTGTTTCTCGCACCTGTACTTCTCTTCATACTTCTGTCTCAGAGAAGGTAACTTTCAAATAAAAAAGAGGAAGAAGAAAAGATTTAACATCAACTTGCTTCTGGCCGGGATCAAAACTCCAGCGATTTAGTTTCAGTTAGGTATATATATATATATATATATATATATATATATAAGAAAAGATTTAATATGTCCCCCTGAATGTGACAGGAGGTATGTATGTATATATATATATATATATATATATATGACAGGAGGTATGCATATATATATATATATATATGACAGGAGGTATGTATATATATATATATATATATATATACCTCCTGTCACGTTCAGGGGGACATATTAAATCTTTTCTTATATATATATATATATATATATATATATATATACCTGACTGAAACTAAATCGATGGAGTTTTGATCCCGGCCAGAAGCAAGTTGATGTCTAGCCATACAGATGAGCTGTGATACAGCGAAACAGGCTTGTATGCGGATGACAAATATATTATGCTATCATTACGATTGAACTCTTTGGAGAGGAAAATTTTTAAAAAGTGACCACTTCTGCGATTTACGCGTTACTCCTAAGCAATAAATTGAGTTCTTCCGGTGACTGGCGTGTGTAAACACCGCTTATATACAAAACGCTAAAGTTTCCAAACTCTCCTTTCTATGTGGGTAGAGATCCAGACTGATACCAAATCAGTCGAGTTTCGATAGCGGCCATAATTAAGTAGATGTCTAACCACACTGATGAGCTGTGATACAAAGAAAGAGGCTTATAGCATGATTACAAATGTATATAAATATATTATTAAAATTATATATACAAATAAATGCACAATTGTTTTTGTTGTAACATAGAGGATTATTGCTTTCTTTATCCACCGTGTTGAAAGCAAAAGAGAAACATTCCAACAATGTTAAGATTTTCTTTTTTACTAAAACTGAAAATCACAAATAATGTGAACCAATTTTTTTCTAGATATTCTGTAACAATTTACTCTTCACATATCATTAATCACCAGATAAAATACACAATTACAACGGCAATAAGCAAAATAAGCGTGTCAATACAAATAATGAGTGTAAGAAATTGTCTAAAGCGGGAATATAGACAAAAGCAAACTATAGACTATGCATAACCTGTAAGAAATTTGTCACTTTACTGCTGGTTGTTTTAAACCACATTATATTGTTTTTGCAAGACATTTTGGAACTGACTCTCAAATTGATGCTTTCTCGATCACGTTAATCTTAATCAATTCCTGTTTAGGTTTAACAGTTATCGTTCATACATATCCCCAAAAACTGTAACTTTTTACCTCGATTAGCTCTTAGATATGCGCTGTGGTGCAGTAGATATCTGCTCAGAACGAGAAATCGGAGAGCCGCGTTCGAATTTTTTTTTAATTGTTTTTAATCATCTCACCCCAAGCAAGGCATTCCACTGCCACTATTGCGCATGGGGCTACATAGGGGAAGGTAAAGAGAAGGAGTGGATAGACATAGGGAATGTCAGGAGGAAGGTGACAGATGAGTAAGGATAGCGAGGATGAGGGTTAGGCAGATGGGAAGAGTGTTTGATAGAATGGGAGCAGGTTAGTGTGTTAGGAGGTGTCTATTGACCTTACATTTAAACTGCTGGAGATTGTAGCCGTCGGGGAAGCAATCGTGTGGAAGAGAATTCCACAGTCGGGAAGTGCGAGGAAAGAAACTGTAGGAGTAGAAGTTACGGCTGCATTTTATCGGTTTCACTGTAAAAGGGTGGGATCTAGTTGCTAATCTAGTATCTCGTGCAAATTCGTATTTAGGGGGCACCAGTGATCTAAGTTCAAAATTCCAGGTAAATTCCTTGCATTCACTTACATGCAAATACACTTAGGAAAGGTATTAATCAGTCTCTTCCCTCCACTTATGGGCTAAATAACAGAACATATTACGTTCTATAGCCTTGGCCGGAAAGCAATCTACCACAGAAAGTAATGGCAACCTACTGCGGGATAATATTCTGCCCAGTCAGTGATGTCTCTTTCGAGACATGATCGCCCCAGCGTGTATCTCATATGGCACTTAACTGACTGACTGACCTCTTTGGCCTTGTACAACGTGAATATTATCGTAAAAAAGTGGTAAAAATAATTTATTTTAAAATAGAGCTAGTACTCATCAGCCAAAGCAAATAAAGTTTTTTTTATGTGTATTTCTAAATCAGTTCAGTCTGTCAGTTAAGTGCCATACATGATACACGCTTGGGCGATCATATCTTGAAAGAGACATGACTGACTGGGCAGAAGATTATCCCGCAGTTGGTTGCCATTGCTTTCACCCAACCCAAAACGATAATATCACTAAGATGAAAGAAGCTACTGGGAGTGAAATAGAAGGAAAAGACTAACACCGAAAAACAAATCGTTAATAGGAGAAAAAGATATAATCCTTGTTCAAAAGATTGAGGAAGAGTGTAAACCGGGCAAGAAACCAACTATCTACCACTATCAATACTTATATTATAAATATACCACGCTAGTTTCAAATTTTAAAAATATATAAATACATTTATCCATTTTTAGAAGTAATGATGCTAAATTATTTGGTGGTCTGCTCTATTATAACGAAGACCAAATCAAATTCTTTAAAAAATGAAAAGTTCTTAAAGAAAATATAAAATATTAAAAAAAAACTATGTTCTTAAAACTCCCCGTCAGTTAAAAACTTAAGTGTAGCTACACTTTTTTATATAAGTCTTAATTTACGACCGTTCAATTTATCAATTTCACAATTTTTATATTTGAAAACTTCTTTGTGACTTTTAATAGATTCAGGTAAACATTAATTATGATAAATTACAACTATATATATTTTTAATATTCAAGCGTCATCCTTGGTTAAGCAAGAATAAGTTTTAGCATTCTGTATTCATTGCTTGAAGCAAATATTACTTCATGTATTTAAATATATAATAGCCATATTTCAAATTATTTATGGCATTTAACTTGCCCACTGTTTATTTAACAATACGCGATCTGGCCAGCAGTCAAAAAGTTGACCGTCTTATGATCTGATCTCTTTCAAATGTCAGAAGCTTACATTAATTTTCACGATCGTGAGACTATTTCTGCACCTGCAAACTATATACAAGAGCAAAATGAGTACCCAACGAGAAGAATGAGTACCCAAAGAGCAGAATGAGTACCCAACGAGCAGAATGAGTACACTACGAACTCATTCGAGAAACAACAAAAAAAAACATGATCATTTCAAATCTCAAATCTCATTAAAAGGTAGGAGATCATGGATCACAACGAATTATTTTTCTTTATTATCAGTGATATTACAGTCATCCAGACAGTTAAGTGCCATACGTGATACGCACTTGAGCGATCACGTCTCGAAAAAGACATGACTGACTGGGCATAATATTATTCCGCAGTAGGTTGTCATTGCATTCTTCGGTAGACTGGTTGACAACCAAGGCTATATAACCAAATCTATCCTATTATTTAATCCATAACTGAAGTGAAAAAACTGATTAATACCTTTCTCAAGGTGCGTAAGGAATTTAACTGGAATTTGAACTCTGTAGTACTTCCATGTAAAAACCGTAAAAAACGCAACTATAATCGACCCGATTATAGTTGCGTTTTTTACGGTTTTTGTATGTAAGGTATTATAGAGTTTAACTAAATTTTATTTTGTTTTATAATCGTTTAACCCCAAGCAAGGCAGTACTGCTACTTGTACGCAGAGGGTTACAATGAGAGGAGAAGGAAAACAAAAGAGAACAGCACAGGTGATTTTGTAGAAAAGGTAAAAGAGAGATGGGAGTCAAAGTGATACAAGACGTTGCATTTAATCTTTTGGAGATTGTCGCTATCAGGGAAGCAAGCATAAGAAACGGGGTAGAAGTGCGAGAAAGGAAACTGTTGAGCAGAAATGACGGTTACATTTGCCTATTTTGACAGTAAAAAGGTTAGACCTATTTGCGAATCTAGTTGCACAGGCAAATTCATGAGGATAGAGCACCAGAGAATAAAGCTCGTCAGATGAGAAGCCATGAAAATACTTCTAGAAAAGACAAAAGGCAGACACATTTCGTTTGTGAGAAAGGGGTTGAAGGCGAGAAAACTATTTAAAACATAAAAAGCAAGAGCAAAAAAAAAATTACCTTTCTAAGAACATTAGTGTGAAAGTGAATGCAATGAACTCGACGAGAACTTTTACTCGTTTTGTTCATTCTAAATTAAAACGAAAATAATAATGTTGATAGTTTCTGGCTGCATTTCTGGAATGTACTAAGCGGATCAACGAATTTGTTTATTCGATGACATAGTAATTGTGACTTTAACCCTTATGTCATGCAGTGTGTAGTTCGACTCAGTCGAAAGAGAGTGAGCAATACTAAAAATAAAATAATTGACGTACTATCCCTAGAACAAGAGCAGTCTACCCCCATAAATTACATAAAGGTCTCGGTCTGGAATGACCTGTACGCTAGTAGGTTTAACATACACCTGTTTGAAGCCGAATGGCACAACAGCCGAAAAATTGGGACAACAACAACAAAGATAAGACAGTAGCCCGTATGTAAATAGTGTAAATAAAGAAAGTCAAATAATAGAATTATTTTTTTTTATCTGTCGATCTGATTATCCTTACATGAAACCTGGCTTATTCTTTTCCACCATATCTGGCATCCTTTACTCATCTGATACACTTGTTATCCATGAGTTGATTGATGATGGTTTTTTGCTGGTCTCCATAATTTCCCCATAATTTATGCCCGTGGCATAAGCTAGTGCATAAATCTTTGTTTACTTCTTCAGTCAGTTAAATGCCATACGTGATACACGCTTTGGGAGATTATGTCTTGAAAGAGACATGACTGACTGGGCAGAAGCTTATCCAGCAGTAGGTGGCCATTGCTTTCTGCGGTAGACTGGTTGCCAGCCAAGGCTATAGAACCAAATCTGTCCTGTTATTTAATCCATAACTGGAGGGAAGAGATGGATTAATACCTTTCCCAAGAGTATTTGCGTGTAAGTGAATGCATTGCAGTACGAAACCATATAATAATTATCAATGTATATTTATTTATATATTTCCTGTCCCATTTGTACTGGGAAGGGTGGTACATGAACAAGTTAAGAGTGATTACTTGCATTGTTATATATTCTCTTACTGCAGTGTATAATTTCACGAAGAAGTGTATTTACATTGATCAAATAATTGTTAGATGGAACAATGCAAAGCTGGCAAAATTTAAAGAAAAATAAATATCGTTCTGAAAGGTCAGTAATGCAAACACATAGCAGCAGGCGAAATTTTGTTTTTATAAACAGCGTAGTCAAAGACAGAGAATATAAATATTTAAAAAATAATCAATATGCGTGGCGGAAGATGCCGTGGTTAAATGAGATTCGGCCTATATAAGAGAGAGAGAAACAGAGAGAGAGAGAGAGAGAGAGAGATAAGAGTGAGTAGGCAGAAGATAGAGCATGTAGAAGAGAAAGGAAGACGAACCTAGATGACAAACTCTCTTGTATGCGTGTGTGCGATCTCCCCGACCGCCCTCTATTCTACGACACGTCACCGAAGAAGAAGAATAAAAATATAAGTGTATATTTCTATAAATCTGTGTCCGTCTTTTTATCAGTCGAGAAGAACGTCATTTTGGATTCCATTATAATTTTTATGGAATTAATATGCAATGCCATTAGCTGTTTTAATAATCTACACAAATAAAATATTTACCTGAATCCCAACAAAGTTCGTTCTCAAAAAAAATGAACCGTTTAATTCATCAGTTCTTTTATTCATACCTTTTACAGATTGCAGTTATATTTGTTCAAGATTTTCATGTGAGGTATTCAAATATCTTTGTCCATTAAGTGATTTCTTCTTGGTCTTCCAAGAGGCTTTGTCGTCACTGTCTTTGTCCTTCCGTTGGTAATCATTTTTCTTTCGAGAGATATTGCTATTTCACTTATATTAAACACATTTTTAACATGAAAATATATTGGATAAAAAGATTTATATAATGCCAAGAGTAATCTATTAATCATAGATATCACTGAACTTCCAAAAACAATATAAAAAGAACAGATTAATTGAACGGTTCATTGGCCTCAGTTTTAGATGTGAATTCTTCATATCCGCTTTATTGAAACTTAATGCATTGTTTCAAGAATTTTGTTTCATTTCATCAAACTAATAAACTTTCTAAAAATTGCTGTTATTTTTGACAAGAATACATTAGTCGATTACTAAATCTCACGCACCTCTCACAGACTGCTTCTAATTTTCGGTAGATACGCGTTTTGTTTTACATTGAACGAAGTGTTTTTCATTTAGTTAAGTTTCACTTCTACACTAACATTTCATTTATTGCACTTCCTATTTGCCATCATGCACATATATAAATCTACTATCCGCCAGTCTATTAAATACTTCTGCCACATCTGGTCGGGTGCCCCTGCTATTCACCTCGGGGTTCTTGACAAAATACAGCAGAGAATCTGTAATTTGATCGATCCCGACTTGGCAGCTCAGCTGTAGTCACTCTCTAATCGCTTAATGTGGCTTCCCTGTGTCTTTTCTACAAATACTTTCAGGGCTTCTGCTCCAATGAACTTGGCTCACTGGTGACCCCTATGTATGAATTTACTCTAGCTACTAGACTAGCAACTAGGTCCCGCCCTTTTACAGTGAAACTAATTAAATATAATTGCTTCTACTGTGACAGCTTCTTTTCTCGCACTTCCCACCTATGGAATTTCTCTCGTATACCTCTTCCACGACAGCTACAATCTCTAAGAATTGAAATTTAAGGTCAATAGACATCTTCTATCTTACTGATACGCATTCTTTCTCTCATGCTTTTTTTCCGTCCACTCCATTCACATCACGCCAGTATTCTCATCCTTCTCTTAACCCATAACCTGTCCCTCTTTCTCATCACTTTCCTTCTATCTAACCCCTGCGCACCAGTGGCTTGAGGTGAAATGATGAAAGAAAATCCCTACCGAGTGCTTGATTCCCTCATAATCTCTAAAGGTTTAATACAACGTCAATTGCTATCTTCTATCTACTTGATTCACATCCATCTTTTAGCATTTCTTCGATATACCCTGTACCTGGATTTTTTTTTTTACACCCTGCGCACAAGTTGCGGTCCGGCATTGCTTGGGGTGAAATGATTAAAAAAAACTATGAGTCTGGGTAATGTTTCGCAACAGAACAATTTATTCTGTTTAAAATAGCCGCATTTAGAGTATCCGAATTCTGAATTAATTTTGATCGATCCGTTTTTAATTGGTTGCTGCGTGAGTCGGTGCAGAATAGCGATACTGTAAAGATATTGATTGTGGGAATAACAATTTAATGTTATCTGAATACAAAGCTACAAAGCCTAAATATATATAGTTACTGAATCCTGTGTATAAGATCAGCTGGGAGGGAATGGAGATAAAGAGGATAGAAAACGATTGACAAGAAGTTATAGCTGTAATGTTCATAGAATAATCCTAGTTGTAATCTCATCCCCAAAGTAGAAGTTCATATTAAAGATCAGCCTGGTTCCTTAGAATTTGAATAAAGAGGAAATGACGGGGATCCGAACATCGTTGAAGAGTCACGACATATCTTAGCAGTGAAAGACTCGATATGTAAATAGCTTTAGAGAAGGGATAGGTTTGAGAAAGTGGCTGCACTGTGTAATATTAAGTAATATCCCCACAGCATAAAAGATTTTTAACTATCAAGGTGCGAAAGGCCTAGATATGGTAGCAAATCCCCGTTTTCATTAAACTTAAGACAGATAAAGCAGGGTAGAAGGTGTCAGCTACTTTCTAGAGCGATAAAATTATCAGCGATATTTCCAGCCTCTCTAGAAAGGAATCATATGTGTGAATCATCTGAGAGCGGAAGGGTACATTTCCTCATACTGGACAAGCGGTGTTGGTAGTTATAATAGATATATTTTTTAGATCGGTTTGAGATTCTTAGATCGGTTTAGGCTGTAAATTGTTAATTTAAACATAAAATCATGTATTAAAAATGAATCCTTAATAAGTTACTTTTATTCGGTTTTAAAACGTTATCTTATAAAAATTATCATTAATAAATTAAATTTATTTTGTTTTAAAATTAGATGAAAACATTGGATAGTTTCTATGTCATTGAGTCGCGATGTTGAGTCGGCGGTGGCGAGTCGTTCTGCATCCTTTGAAAGACCAGTTTCTCGTTCCTATAGGTTAAGGCCAACCTTCAGAAGAGCGATTCGTTGTTGCTTCTCAGGTTAAATTACTCGTCTGACATTTAGTGGAAAAACTATATTGAAACCATTGCAACGCCTTCTTGCTAAGAAAGTATTTTCATTGTGTCGGGCAAGATAATATTTCTTTCTAGAATTTATCTTACTTATCTGTAAGTTTACCATTAGAAAATACTTAAAATTTAGATGCCGCATATTGTCATATGCCTTTTTTTTTTATAGAATTAGAGATTACTGATAAAATTCAAAGAAAACACTAGCAGTATTATTTGTCATGATCTGGTGTCTCATCAACAAAACAGGTCCTAGATTTAAAAAATTCAAAAAATGCCAAGCACAGACTGATTGATTTTGTTAGAAATAAACAAATTTACTCGAATTTACAAAACCTTTACTTAGCACACACAAAGCTCGCGAAATTTCCCAACTCGATGCGAAATGTTTTTCGGCGAATAGAAAACTAGGAAACATCTAAAACAAAATAGAAAGGCCATAATCGAATCCGAGAGTGAATTTTTAAATGACCTGTTCAGAGCCCAACATGCAAAATAAAAGACGGAGCAAGCTCGACCGTCGCCAGAGAGAAAGGAGATGAGCGTAATTAATTTGTTCGCTATTATTGTCACTATCCTTTTCTTTCACCTCGTTCCTCTCACCTCTCAACTCCTTCCTTTTCACAATTCACCCTGAGTGATAACTTCAAAGACAATCCTACCTAACAATAAACGCTCATACATACATGCATACGTTCCTGCCTACGTGCACATAAACTCTCTATTGCAAGGAGTTCAATGAAATCTTGATACGCTTAACTTTTTTAATGCTGTTTCTCGTTAACAACTTCTACCAATTCATGTTATGCTTTTCTATTAAAAATTTCAATTAAACATGCAAATTTATACTTTTATATTTCCACACATTCCAATCTCCCACCTTCTGATGATAGCGAATAATCATAAGTTGTAGGGAGTTCGGTTACGTATGACACGCGGCCAATTAAAAAAAAGATTAAACATCTCCCTACTTTTACAAATATTTTCATGGTAAATGATTTGATTAGCTCTTCCCTATGTTATCTAGACATTATGAATTTAAGCCCTAGATTAACAACAAGGTCTCATCAATTTACAGTTGAATTGGTAAAACAAAACCGTAACTTCTATGCTACAGTTTCTTTTCTCGCACTTGTGGAACAATCTTGCGGCTCAATTCTTTTAAACCAACTTTGTTTTTAAAAAAATATCAAATGCAATATCAGTCTTTATTCCCTATATTTCTGATTACTATTTTATTGTTTCTCGCTCCTTAATAGATTTTGTTTTTTTCTTTTAAACACGGAAACAACATGTGTGTTAATGGTTTTACTGCCTTGCTTGGGATGAAGGGATTAAAATAATGCGTTTCAACTTGAGTTCCGATTTGAACTCTAGTTACAATAGTTTTGTAGGAATGAACCAAAAATGACCTCAGGTCAGATACTACTACCATGCAGAGAATACATTGTTTCTTTTACCCTCTCTGTCTCTAAATAACTCCCAAGAACTAAGATACCCAAATCTATTCCTTTTTCTTTCTCTGCTACTATTTCTCTTTCCACTACTCTCTCTATCTCCCTGACCCATGCTTGACCTAAAGGATTGGCCAGTCCCTCTCTAGCTTCGAAGCAGGCAACATGTGTTCTCTTGCTAGCAGACACTTAACACGAAAGTATGTAAAAATAAGAAAAGAAAATATTCCTCTCAACGCTAATATTTGTATCCACTTCTTTGTCAATTATACCCACAAAGATACCAAATATTACAGTTTCATGATAGAAAAGAAAATCAGGGCAAACAAATTTGTCCATGTGCGCGATCAGGCAATCTCTACTTTTTCAACAGTCGGTCGATGCCAGTGATGAACTATTTTATCAAGACATCAAGGGATAAGCCAATACAATAAGAAAACAATCTTCATGCATTTATTAAAGATAATATTGTACATAAGGCGTTCCAAAACCATTTTAGAACTCGGATTGCTTTCTAGTAACCAACAAACTCTTAACACGAGATGTAAATAAGCAATAAAGAAAGAAAGCAGAAAAGAAAGGTATAAAATGACCTGAAACTCTAAAGAAGCATATTAGTAAATATATAAAATTGAGGCTCGCTAAATAGTTTCGGCCACGCACTCACGATTCTCTAGAAAAGAATCAACGACGAAAAATTCGGTTAATGGCAGGTGCCGCAATGAAGTAAATAAATAGAAATATGAAAAGGATCGCTATTATGGGAGGGTGTCGAAAAGATTCACAGATGTATCATCCAGTGTTGGTGAATTGGGGCGCTCGTAAACCACAGTTATAATCGACACCCGAGCACCCGGGTCAGATTCATGTAGCCTGAACACACCCGATTACAACACCTGACCGGAAAGATTAGGGTTTCAACCCGAGATTCTCATTCAACGAGACTCGAGAAATATTACACACCCATATCACACACACACACACACACACACACACACACACACACACACACATATATATATATATATATATATTTAGTGTATCGAGGCAGCAAATACTTTTATAAACATATGCTGATAAATATAAGAGACAATGAATGCCTATTATGTTTAATCATGAGCCGTTCTAAACATCGTATTTTGGCTTTTATTTCAGTTGAAATAAAGACAAAAATTCTCCAAAATTTGGATAATTTTTTATTAATTTCTTTCTAAGATTTCGGCTCACATGAGCCATCTTCAGAGAGTTTATAAAGACGTTAACATAAAAAAAAACATCCACCATCAGCGACTATTTTATCTTGTGTTGACATAAAACTTTGCTAGGCAACGATAACACTTACCAAAAATACCAAACGCAGTTCGTAAATTTGTAAAGCGGTTCTATGACGTCACACCGCGTGAGAGCTCGAAATAATAACAGAACCATATATTTAAATGCAATGTAATGTGTTATGACCGATTTAAATGTGATTTTGTTAAGTGTGGGTTGTTTGGATTTAATGTAGATGGCATCCAATATCTGAAGGTTCTTTTTACTGTGTGTATGTGTGAGTATTATTGTGTTGCTGACTAAAATCTGTCTGATACTTCCTACATTGCTCTGTTTTTCTAAGAAATGTTGTTTAATTGTACTCTGATCAGAAAGGTGACATTTAAGTCTACGGGAGTTCGTGGTTGTAGATATAGTGGGTTTATTATTAGTACCAGAAATCGTGTGGGTGCGGCAGCAATATCTTTCACAGATACCTCCAAAAAGTATCTCACCCATAACAACATAATAGTAATACATTACTGGTAATGTTTACTTCATCTAGATAATATCTTATGTGGCAGGTTTTACTGGTCGGTGTGTATGTGGTGAAGAAGATATCGAGAAATCGGAAAGGAGAGCAAACAGAGAGCCGAGTTCGAATTCCATTTGAATTTGTTGCATTTCCTGACGTGCAGATACCCTTGGGAAAGATATGCATCCATCTCGTCTCCCTTCAGTTATGGATTGAATAGCAGGACAGATTAGGTAAGGTAGACTGGTTGACTTGGTTGTCTTGATTTTGTGGTAGACTGGTTGCCAACCAATTAATAGCAACTTACTTCGAGAAAACCTTCTGCCCAGTCATTCATGACTCTTTCGAGACATGATCGCTCAAGCATGAATCACTTATGGCACTTAACTGACTGATATGTGAAAACTATTTCTACATCACTCTATATGAAAAACATTTCCATAATTTTCCCTTAGCTGAGGAATATTGCTTCAGTAATGAAGACTTCAAAGTTTTTTGAAGGCATTATACTCTTCATGATTTTTTTTGCTTTTTTTGCTTTTAGATCTCTATCTTGATAACAAGCACTTTATTACAAAATAGCTGCTTGCCTAAAATGTTTAACTACCAGTAAACTACTAAAAAAATTTGACAATAAGCCACATTGACTCCGACTGACACCAAATCGATCGACTTTCGATCATGGTCTGAAGCGAGTTGATGTGTCTAGCTACACTGATAAGCTGTGATACAGAGAAACAGGCTTGTATGTAGATGACTAATATATTATGCTCTCATTACGATAAGCTCTCTAGAGAAAAAACATTTAAAAATATAACACTTCTGCGATATATGCGTTACTCTTTAGAAATGAATTGAGTTCTTCGTGACTGGCGTGTGTATACACTACTTATATACAACACGTTAAATCTGTCGCTTTCTTATTCCATGCGCCTATGGCTTGGGGGTAGAGACTCCAGCTGACACAAAATCGGTCGAGTTTCGATCCTGGTCAGAAGTAAGTGGGTGTGTTTACCACACTGATGAGCTGTGATACAGCGAAACAGATTTGAATCAATAAAGAAAATCTGATGCCAGTTTAAAGTGATGGGATGGGGATTTTGGTTTAGAGTTTTGGATGACATCTGCGGATGACTATTTACGCTCTTACACCCTGATTGAGCACTCTGGAAGA
This sequence comes from Ascarosepion bandense, assembly GCA_037127315.1. NCBI lineage: Eukaryota > Metazoa > Mollusca > Cephalopoda > Sepiida > Sepiidae > Ascarosepion > Ascarosepion bandense. Next base: position 5,832,361 of record JBBBDQ010000872.1, on the reverse strand, counting down.
ATGGTAGACTTTGAAAAACAGTAGCTACTCTAGCAACTACGCATCGTTCATTCAGCAATGAATTCGAATACTCTCAGCTATTGGGCGTGTATAATGATAATATACACGCTAAAATGTCTGCCTTCTTCTACCAAGCATCCATAACGCAGAGGTAGAATCGCCGACTGATGCCAATTCGGTCGGGTTTCAATCCTGGGTTAAAAGCAAACGGAGTTTAACCGTACTGATGAGCTGTAATACAGCGAAACAGATCTGTCTGCGGATGACTATATATATACAAACTTTTCTTCAGTATTCTAATATATTTCCTTTTTGCTGGATGTGAGGAATGTTTTTGCTGGATATAAGGGATGTTCCGTAATTATTTTTCTAATCGCTTTCAGCCACTTCTCTGGTCATTCTGAAGACTGTAATGTTTCCGCTGTTGTTTATATCCTTTTGTAACAAAATTTGTTTTGTGCTATTTTTGAAAAGGAGCGTTCTTTCGAAGACCTCACGTGCCGCACGCAACCTGCAAATCGCGTCAGCATCTTTCTATTTGAATAATTTTTTTTTAAAAATCACTTCCAATACTCCATTTCCACGATTAATTAATGTAGGTTTCACGGAAGGAGATAATTATTTGATATATAGTTCTTCTTTAATAACGAGATGATTTTGATACTGTTGTTTAAATATTATTCGTTACATAAAATTTTTGTAAGGTTTCTTGTAAATTATGGGTTAACTAGCATTATAGCCCGGCGTTGCTCGGTTGTAATGGAAGCTTTAAAACTAATCCATGATCCTGGAGCTCAGACTCTTTGGACGTTGGCACGAAAGACTAAAAGGCAAAAGTTGTTTCCAATTAAAGCGAAACCATAGACTGAACGAAAAATGAATGGATGTAAGTCAAATTTTGATTTCCTGGAATCGATATCAAATAAGTTTTTTTCGTCGTAAACTGAATTTTGAAGGCTAAATAAGTCCTCTGAATAAATGGTATCATGGCTGAGACTAAGAACTAAAATTATACCTACTTAGAGCCAAACCTGAAGTAAAAACTAAAATAAAAGGGTTGAAAAAATACAGACATACAGGCAGATAAACAGACACACACACAAACATCTTTCCTTTTATATATATATATATATATATATATATATATATATATATATATATATTATCGACTTTTGCACTATTGTAAGAACTGCAACCTTGAAACTTCTGAATATCGTTTCATATGTCTTTGTCTATGAGTGTATTAAATTTGATTAAAATCGGACCACTCCTTCTGTAACACGATTTTTTCGATTATTGATTTTCGATATTTTTCGGGGGTACCTCGACACAAAACCTAGCTAAGAACACTCGCAAACTCTTCTAGTACAACTGCGTAAATTTTCAAGAGAATCGGTTCAGCCGTTTCGGAGTCTATAGGTAACAGACACACACACACAGACACACAGACACAGACACATATACACACACAGAGACAAAGTTCCATTTATAAATAAGTTTAGATAAGTGTCTTTTCATAGCACTTTGATTGAATAAGTGATATGGAAGGCCTTAAATCAAACATAGTTTACTGCAACCAGATGCAAATAATTATAAGCAGGACAGATAATTATTATATCATTATTCTTCTGTTTTTTTTTTGTTTTTTTTTTTCGTATTTTCATTATTTTTTTAGAGAAACTTGGAAATTCTCTTACATATTTCCATGGAATTTTTACCTTGAAAACTGTTGATTCATAATTATTGTATAGTAATAGAAAAAGTGTGCGTCATGCTGTAGTGGATTTCGGCTCTGAGCGAGAAATTGTAAAGCCGAATTCGAATTTCAGTTGCATTCGTTGCATTCACTTACGAATAAGCTTGGGGAAGGTAGTAATCTCTCCCTTCGCCCCTTTCCGACAGCTATGGGTTGAATAACAGGATAGATTGGGTTTTATAGCCTTGATCATCAACCAGTATACAGCAGAAAATAAAGACAACTTCGTGCGAGAAAACCTTCTGCTCAGCCAGTCATGTCTCTTTCGAGACATGTTCACCTAAGCGTGTATTACTGACTCAATAAAGAAAATTTGATGCCAGTTTAAAGTGATGGAATGTGGTTTTTGGTTTACAGTTTTGGAAAGATAAATGCAAAAAATTGCGTTTTCTGAATGAAAAAAGGAACTTGGCAAGGGAAATGAATTTACTGCTCTCTTCTTGTTTTTTTTTTTTTGTTTTTTTTAATCATATCACCCCAAGCAAGGCGGTAATGCCACTGAAGCGCAGGGTGCTACGTAAGAATGGAAAGATTGGAAAAGAGAAAGCCGGGAACCACATCCTAAACAGGGAACAAGGGATGAGCCTCTACACCTGTTCAATAGACGTGGGTGGAGTGTGAACCGGGCGATAGTTTAGTCTATCTACTCCAATTGAGGAAAAAAATGAAAGAAAAGATTAAAAAGATTGGAAAAGAGAAAGCCGGGAACAACATCCTAAACAGAGAACAAGGGATGAGCCTCTACACCTGTTCAATAGACGTGGGTGGAGTGTGAACCGGGCGATAGTTTAGTGTATCTACTCAAATTGAGGAAAAAAATGAAAGAAAAGAGTGAAAAGATGGGAAAAGAGAAAGCTCTCTTTGGGGAAAGTATGAATTCACGATGGATGTGAGTTGTAGTGCATTGGATATCGGGTCGGAACGAGAAATCGGGGAGCTGAGTTAGAATTTCAGTTGAATTCCTTGCATTCATTTACGCGAAAATATCCTTGGAGAAGGTATTAATCCGTCTCTTCTCTCCTGTAATGTAACAGGATAGATTGAGTTCTAAAGCATTGGCTGGCAACCAGTCTACTGTAGAAGGTAATGGCAACCTTTTTTTCCTTTTTTTTTTTTAATCATTTCACCCCGAGCAAAGTGGAAACGCCACTGATGTGCAGGGGGCTACCTAAATGTAAAAAGATTAATTAGAAAAGAGTGAGGAGTACAAACTAGTTAGAAAGGAACAATAGAAAACTGAGAAAGCAGGTGCGATGACAGATACATAGGTGCAGAGAAAGGGAAGGTTATACAGGGGAGGGGAGAGAGCTAGAGGCCAGTGGTTAGTAGATGACTATTGACTTTGCATTTAAATTTCTGGAGGTTGTAGCCGTCAGGAAAGCAAGAATACGGGAGTGAGTTCCACAGGCGGGAAGTGCGAAAGAGGAAGCTGCAGGAGTAGAATTGTCGTTTGCATTTGGATAACCTGACTGTGAATGGGTGGGACCCAGTTGCCAGTCTGGTTGCATGGGTAAACACCTGTTGAGGAGGCATCAGTGACTTAAGCTAATCCGAGTCAGAGGGAGGCCACATTTCGACGATGGGGAAGTGGCTGCAGTCGAGTCGCCAGATCAATACCTATCACATTACAGACTCTCCTTTGGAGCTTGTCAAGAACACTGAGGAGAACGGCAGGGGCAGCTGACCATAAATGGCAGCAGTACTCCATGCACGGACGGATGGTTGACTTGTATATATGCAGGATGGATTCAGATGGAAAAAAACATACTGGATCGACATAGTGACCCAATCTTCTTAGCAGTAGATTTTGTTATGGATTCAATATAGTGGTTCCATTTGAGGTCTGAAGACAGGGTAAGTCCAAGGAGGCGTACTACTGTAGGATAATCTTCTGCCCAGTCAGTCATGTCACTTTCAATCGCCCAAGCGTGTATCATGTATGTCACTTAACTGACTGACTGATGAATTCACTTCTTAGAGCTTCATCCCACCGCTAGATAACTTGAGATAATATATTTCCAGTGACATACCATTAAGTTTGGCAAAAGAAACAGATGAAAAATTATATTCGGTAACTGATTTTCTTTTAATTGCATCATTGCCCAGAGAAACACGAAATTGGTTGCTCGATTCTTTGTTGAACATTGTCAGTTATTAAAACAATGTAAAATCATAGGAGAACTGTACGCATATGAATATTTTTTATACTTTCCTTTCACGCTCGTTTTTTTTTTTTTTTTTTTTAACAGACATCGACAGTCAATGAGTTGGCATTACACACATACTTATACTGAGAATTATTGAGGAAAGAAACAATTCTAAAGATCAGTATGTATGGCGTATATTTTAAATACATACATACGGATAATCCTTTGCAAACTTTTATGCACACGTTCGTCACGTTTCAAGCAGGTGAACACTTATTTTCATAAGGCTTATTGGTATTTCACGTTGGTCACAAGTGAGTGCACGCCAAAAGATTTTACGATCATCTCACGTTGACATTTAATACTTAACATAAAATCCAACGAAGCGCAGACATTCAGACAAATAATAATGATAGACACATGTATATGTATGTTCGTGTATATGTAGGTATGTGATTACTTCTTATACACACACACGCACACACACACACACACACATATATATATATATGTGTATATATATATATATATATACATACATACATACATACATATATACTACTTAAATACATACATAACTACATGCATGTATGAGTTGAGTATATAGATAGGATACTGAAAAGTTGATTGAATAAAGAACAAATAGGAAAACGTATCTCAATCTAACATGTTTCACTTTTATTAAAGCTTCTTCAGAGACCAAGAGAAAAAAATAACAAAGAGACAGTATACTGCTATATTTTGATTTGGGGTTAATTCTTATTGGTTGGCTATGTATTCTGGGTATTAAAGCAATAAATAATTATTTTTAAATGTATGTACGTGGAATATTTTGGATGGTAAAGTGTATAATAGTGTATATGAAAGTTTGTGTAGAATTTCTTGTCTGTTTACGTTTCTTTTATATGACAGTAGCATATTTCTGTTTTTCTTTCTGACTGTATCCCTCTCCATATATATATATATATATATATATATATATATATATATATATATATATATATATACTGTAATGGTTGTTACAATGTTTTTTTTAATTCATAGTATCACTACACAAAGACTTTCGTGTTTGGAAGCCAGCCCATTATGTTGTTGCCATCTTCTTCAGGTGATTTTTTAGAAATGAAAAATTATCTAGTTGAAAAGCCGGTTTATTTGTGTTGGATTTGTTTCTTTGTTTTTTTTGTTTTTTTGGTGGGGGTGTTAGAGGGGTTGATCTGTATTTTGAGTTCTGTTGACCTTTTTAAGGTCTTTGGGTTAAGTGTTTGTTTGTGGCTGAGTTCAGGATAGTTTAATCTATTAATCTTGTGAGGGCTGAGGCTGCTGGCGCCTTGCGTGTTGTTATTTGGTTTAGGGGTTGGTAGGTGTTGTTTAGTTTTGGGGTTGGTTTCTTCTTAATTTAATTTATGTTATTTTGTATTGGGGTGTGGGCTTTTTTTGTTTTTTATTTTTTTGTTTTTTATAAAATATATTTTTTATAAAATATATTTTTCATAAAAAATATTTTATTATATTCTATAATATTTTAAGTATTTTATAATATTATAAAATATAATATTTTATAATATTTAAGAATATATTTGTTTTATAAAATCTATCCTTTATAAAACATATTTTACAAATATAAAATATATTTTTATTTATTTATCTACTATTCTGCTGCAACTGTATTATTTTTTATTGGTATTGTATAGGGTTTGTTTTCTTTTTCTGTTTATCTATAGGGTTGGTTGTGGTTTGTGTTTTTTTAGGGTTTTTTTCTGGTTGGGGTGTTTTTCTTTTTGTTTACTTAAATTTTAGCGAGAAATATTTGCGATGTTTGCATATTACTACTAATTCGTCTCTGCGGTTTAGTAAATCGTTGCTGTTAGGGTATTGAAGAATGTTTAGTTTTTCACTTAGACATAAAGGGCAGATGTCATTAAGTGAGTTGCAAGTTCTAGTTTTTTCTAGGATTTTCCATTTTACTGTGGGTTTCTGTTTTGAATCCTTTAGCTTCCAAAAGTATGGGGAAAGGGATGTTTGGTTTCGGTATAAGCTGTTTTCGGTTATGTGCAAGTACCAGCGCTGCTTAAAAGTATTCTTAGTTGATCCGATATGCACTTTAAGCAATATAGATTTAACCTTTTAAGACCCTTCAATTTGAAATAAACCTCTTCACTTGATAAGACACGAGGAGTGTCGAAACAAAATACCTACTATATGTGCATATTTATGTTATAATTTGTTATATATATATATTCTCACTTCTCCTCCCATTTTTCTTCCTTCTGTCTTTCTTTTCTTCCTCTTTCTTACCCAGCTTCTTTTGTCTCTTGCTTATTGTTCCGATTTTTCTTTTCTTTCCTCTCTCCTTGAAGTGAACGTCCGGTGTCTTAAAAACTTTTCTATCGTTCCAAAATACAAAAGATCGCGAATGAAGCGAAATTATTTCACTGAAATGATCATTCGACATGGACATTCAAAGTTTTATTTTTAACACACACACACACACACACACACACTCACACACACACACACACAACACAACACGCACAACGCAACACACACACACGTATATATATACATACATACATATACATACATACATACATACATACATATATATATATATATATATATATATATATATATATATATATAAAGTGAGATAGAAATAATGGAGAGAGAATTACAGATTTACTGAGTTCATGCAAGAATTCGCAACTCATTAGATAGATAGATAGATAGATAGATAGATAGATAGATAGATAGATTTTGTTTTATAATCATTTCACTCCAAACAAGCCAGCACTGCCACTGATGCACTGGGGATTACATAAGAAGAAAATGATGATAAAGAGAAACAAATTACAGGGAAAGTCAGAGAATGGGTAAGAAAAAGATGAAAACACTGGTGTGAAGAGAGTTGCATGAGAGTAGAATGGAATGGGAAAAGAACATGATACAAGCGTTGTCAGATAGATAGCTTTGTGTCATTTTGTGCTGAATCACTGATAGATTGATACGAACTTATTTGTTTCTTGCATAATAATGATAGAGAACTGTCATTATTCATGAGTATTTATTAAGTATTTATGTTTGAAATATAGTTGTGTATAAATTTTTAATTGGCTACAGTAAATCAAAATATTCGGTTCCGAAATGAATGATTCGCATTTGCGTAAGTTTTTATTATATGATCTATAACTTCTTACATTAAATTTATTCGTATTTTCTTTAGTCAAAAAGTAAATAAATTGTATTTCACACATTAAAAATGTATAAAAATGGCTTCCATTTTTTGAGATCGGGTGTACACGCGGCAATCATACCAAACTTTGTTAAGCATATAGAACTGAATGCGTTTATAAATTTACCTCAGTGACGTGAACTAAAAATATTTAGAAATATTCTATACTATTTATCTAGTAATTAAGTCTTCAAGGTTTTGATTAGTTTAGCCTCAACCTGTATCAACCGTTATTTAAATGGTGGTGATTTGCATATAACTACAACAACTCAGAATGAAAAAATTATTAAATTGTGAGAAAATGCACGTCACCTGCAATTCTCTCCAAGTAAAAAACGGCCCTAATAAAGTAGGATAACTCTCCGACGGTGCCCTTTTTACTAGTAGAGAGTGAAGGTGAATTTATAATTGCTACTTTCTGGCAAGATATTACCACGTACTATAATAATATTGTGAGATAACTAAAAAAACTGATTTCAAAGACATACATGACTGAGTTACACAGAAAAAGTGGATGCATTGTCCCTGTAACATCGATCAGAAAAATTTAAAAACGTAAAAATTACAAGAAAGGTCGGATTTTTGTCGGAAAAGCGTTTCGGAGAAATAAACGATCGCAAAAAAGCAATATTTTCCATGAATTTTTGCCAAACCCTGGGTGACAATTGAAATTTTTTTTCGAATATCAAGGCATCAGAACTTGATCAACCAATGGTTTGATTTTGGTTGAGATTCAGTGAAGCGTCTTAGAGAAATGCATAAAAGTGCGCAAAAGACCACCAGAAATTATGTGTGTCCTTGATGTTTTTACAATCCCTGTTCATTGATTGAAAATTTATTTTGAGTACATCAAAGTTTCTGACCTTGATATATAAGTTGCACGAATTTGATTGAATTCGCATAGCGCATCGCGGAGGAGAAGAGTTCGTAAATTCTTTGGGGATTTCTGCAGTACCCTGTCAGTTAGTTAAGTGCCATACGTGATACACGCTTGGGCGATCATGTCTCGAAAGAGACATGACTGACTGGGCAGAAGATTATCCCGCAGTAGTTTGCCATTGCTTTCTGCAGTAGACTGGTTGCCGACCAAGGCTATAGAACCCAATCTGTCCTGCTATTTAACCCATAACTGGAAGGAAGAGACAGATTACTACCTTTCCCAAGGGTATTTGCGCGTAAGTGAATACAATGGATTCAACTGGAATTCGAACTCGGCTCCCCGGCTTCTCGTTCCGAGCCGATATCCACTGTACCACACCCTGTACATAGACTAAAAAATTTTTGGAGACATTAAAGTTTCATGTCATGATCGACAAGTGACCCAGGTTTGGTTGCTATCGAACCATGTGTTTCGGAGGAGTAGGGTTCATTAAAATGGAGACAAGCAAACACACACAGACATATATATATATATATATATATATATATATATATATATATATATATATATATATATCCTGACTGTGCGAAAATATCTTTTCTAAACATGTACTGCTAAATATACCTGACAATGAATGTCTATTATGTTTAATCATGAGCCGTTCTAAACATCGTATTTTGGCTTTAATTTTAGGTGAAAAGAAAGACAAAAATTCTCCAAGTGTTGGATAATTTTTTAAGTTGGTTCTAGGCTTTCGGTTCACATGAGCCATCTTCAGAGAGGTTACAAGGACGTTAACATAAAAACATTCACCAACAGCGACGATTTTGTCTTGTGTTGACATAAAACTTTAATAAGCAACAATAACAGTTAATAAAAAAAAGCAAACACATTTCGTAAAATTGTAATGCGGTTATATGACGTCACACCACGTGAGAGCTCGAAATGATAACAGAACCATATATTTAAATGTAATATAATGTGTTATAACCAGATTCAAACGATTGTATTAAGTGTGGGTTGTTTGGATTTAATGTAGATGGCCTCCAATATCTGAAGGTTCTTTTTACTGTGTACATAAGTGAAGATTACTGTATTGTTGGCTAAAATCTGTCTGATATTACCTACATGACTATGTTTTTCTAAGAAATGTTGTTTAATTGTACTCTAATCAGAAAGGTGACAGGTAAGTCTACGATAGAGCGTGATAGTAGTAAAACTAATATATGTAGTGGGTTTATTATTAGTACCAGAGATACAATCTCTGAACGGTTATGCAAATTGATAAACTACATTGGTTTTCTGTGGAGTATTTAGTTGATTCCTTGTAGGGTTATTAGAGACTATATATTTAGATAGGAGTTCTCTCTGAAAAGTAACAGGACTGAAGTTACAAACAATTTATTTCAATTACAAACAGCAAACTACATGGGTTACCCCTTCAAACTTAATCCCGTCATGTCTAGTTTACTATTCTATCCTTCTTTGATTTATTAGAATGCTTAATAAAAGCAATCCTTTAATCGGTAATTCTGTTTTTATTGGATATAATAAGTAGTATGACAAGTACTTGATGTAAATTTGGACGCACCATTGAAAGCAAAAGTACAATATCAATAGCAATGTTTGTTTCCCTTCTTTTCATTCTATATGTTCACCTCTTACAATATATAGGAACAGTGTTTGACATCTTCTTTTAGGTGCCATGTTCCTTTAACACGTAGGAGGTCATAGGTCTCCACACCATGCTGTCTGTTCTCTTAATATATTTTGTCTTGTAATTTCTCCCAAACTCTGTCATCTATTTATTTAAGCAATCAAGCATGTCACGGGTTGCTTTCCTCTGCCTCTCATTTCTTCTATCCGTCCTCGGAGTATCATATCCTTCAAGCCGCTCTTCCTCATTACGTATTGCAGAAACTTTCACCTGTCTCTTTCTGTATGTGATTGACATACACAGCTAATTTAAAATTAAAATTAACTATTAACAAAAAAAAAGCATTGCCGAAAGAGATTTTACATTTTCACCGACTGAAAAAAAAAGATATGGAAGCAATCAATAAATGATTAAAATTAACGAACGCAGTTTCATTAATAAAACGAAAATTCAAATTCGATTATAGTTTTTTCGCAAGATTTTTCTTCAAAATTAAGGTGTGTCTTATACACTGGTGCTTTTTGTGTTTCGTACGATGCGGCATGTATAATTGAAAAGCAGTACGTCTGAGTTAGACACGATGTCGAATGTGAAAAATGCTGAATAAATATTTTGTATTACGAAAGAGTCTGCCTCCTTCGTAACTTAGTCCTGTTTTTAAGCTGGAATCAAAAACCGACAGATGCCCCCGAGACAAGCACGCAACTAACCTCAGTATTTTTTATATACAACTGAAGGATTGGTTTTTATTCAAGATCGAATAGCAGCCACTGGCGCCAGTGAAAAGTACATAAATGCGTTATCTACATTGTAAAATCTAGCCTTAAATCTTATTGTATTACTTTTAAGATTCGTTAAGTTCTATAAAGAACTGTATTTAAAGCAATTTAAAAAAATGTTTTTATAGAGACAGAAATTTAATAGAGTTAAGTTTGAAACTATACTTTAAGGGTTATTTCATATGGTCTGAAAGGGAAGATAACTGCTGACTTAAACAGGTCAAGATTGTAGAGATGGAAGAAACATCCTCTTGGGAGTTTGTTTTATAGTGCTGTAGCACTAGGCAGAAAATCTGTTGGATTGGAACTTACTTCTCACGGATGGTATATAGAGGAATGGGGGTCGTTTGCTACTGGGTAATAGCATGGTGTGTCCTAACTGTGAAGGTCTGACTTGGTGGAACCAGGCGATACGGGACGTCTGAACACTTTCCATAGTAATAGCGATGGAGCAGTGATAGACTCGCTACATCTTGACTGGGAGAAATGGGTTGGTGTGTAGAAAATAAATATTCTCCATCAAGGCCTAAGAGACGCATTTGACAATTCTGGGTTGATAATCTTAAGAACGTCCACTGTAATTTTTTCCGGGCTAGTAGCTCTTTTAGGGTCGAAATTTTTCATAAGTTTAGAGACTTCTGTAAGTGAAATGAGTATATTAATGAAATTGAGATGAGTGGGAAGTTGGGAAGGTGATGGTCTTTGTCATCTGACCTTGTGTTTGAAGCAAATATAGAGGTAGAGAGATTTGCCTTGTCAGTAGAGGAGGATATAATACTAGGTCCAGCCGCTTTGCCTATGTTCCTAGTGGGATTTGTTTCTTTTATGTGTGTGCCTTCTTTCTTTTCTTTCATACATAAGAAATTTTGATCACCTCAGAAGAATTTCCAATGAAATTTTGCAATCGCTTCTATTTGTGAATAAAAACAAAGCTAGTACCCGAGATAGATTTGTCTCAGGGGCACTTAAAAATGGTGATTTCCTTCAAGTTTAGATCGTTATCGAACGAACAAAAATGCTTACAAACCAACGCCCTGATACGCATCGTCTCATATACGTAACGAAGAATGAGTGTTTAAAATACATATACGGAAATATAATGAGAGAGAGAGAGAGAGAGAGAGAGAGAGAGAGAGAGAGAGAGAGAGAGAGAGAAAACAAATGATTAAACATTCCACGCATTCTTGGTATATTTTGTACTTATCTATATGCATTACAAATGTACCAAGTGTAGAAAAAATCATGAAATATCTTAATATTGTGCTGTCTAGTTAATGCAGGCGAAACCAGGAATTTTTTTTTAATTTTCGGATTCTTTTTCATCTATGTGTCGAGTGGCTTCAGGACCTAAAGTGTATGGCCAGTCATAGATCTTCAAAACTTACTGTCCTCCGAACCTCTTTTTACTTTCCCTCTCTCACCATATTCTGCCTTCGTTTTTTTAATCGGTATCATTCATTGTAAGACAGTAAAGCCGCAAGAGATTACAGGATGTGCATAAATTAGGAACTTAAGCATTAATAATAAGCAGAAGGAGAAACTAGTGATTTGGGCGACAGTAGATAGCGATTGACGTTGCATTGAGTTTGAGTTTGAATTTAACGGCATATCAACCTGTGTGGATTATTTAATGCCAAAAATGTACGGTTTTAATGATTTTTTTGTTTTTATACATTTTTTATTTTAGAAAACTGAAAACGTCTTCTAGTTCTGTATTCAAAAATGTTTTGTTGAGAATATTATTTCCTTCAAAAATGTGTTGTGGTAATAACTCTTTCTTCCAAAATATATTGTTGATAATATTTTATCACTCTAACTCCCAATTATTCTCTGAACACTCTCATCTACCCAACCCTCATTCTCGGTATCCTTACCCGCCTGTCACCCACCCTCTGACATTTCCTATATTTAATCATCCTTTCTCCACTCTATGTAGCCCCATGCGCAGTAGTGGCAGTGACATGCCTTGCTCGGGGTGAAACGCTTTAAAAACAATATTTGTCCTTCATTAATGTATATTTATTTTATAAAAGCCAATTTTTATGTATATCTTTTTATAAAAGTCTATTTTAATACTTTCATGGTGTTTTGACTACAGTTTGGGGGGGTATCTGTTTGCCCATAGCTGGGATCCTAACAGGTGCTACCAATCCGGGTCAGGGTGGACATGCGAACAACAGCAATTAAGAGGTGGTTCTATGCTCCTCACAAACACCAAATCAGAGGCCTTGCAGCCGGATACAGTTTACCATCATACACAGGAACAGTCATTGGATTGAATTTTTTCCAGTTTGATATTGGCTGAAAAGCAAATGCCTGAAAAAGTTCAACAATCAAAAAAAGCGAGTAAAGAAATTATTAGCATAGAACTTAAGGCTACACCAATCCAGTTCAACTGTAAATTGATGATATCTTAACACCAATTTGGTATGCGTTTAAATTTAAAAAGAAAAGTCCATCTAATATAGCAAAGAGCTCAGCCGAAGAATTACTATACAGCTGTTTACAAAAGCTCGTCGGGTAAGTTCCTCACTGTCTCTTGTTGTCTCTCTTGCCTTCCTAATGGCTTACGAGTATCAAACTTGCCTTTCCTTTTCTAATAATGTGTGCAAAAAATGTCATCTGTCGCTTCTGATGTTATGTATAACAAGTGGACCCGTTCTGCTTAAAATGACGGCAAAATATTTCTAATGATATGCCGTCTAAAATGACAGCAACAATATACTGATGTATCTACTATTGACTATCTTATATTGCACTGTTAAAGAACGAACACGCCATATGAGCTTCCATAACTCGTAATAAATTTAATAACTGATAGAAAAGTGAATGAACTGAGACGGCACTGCCTCACTATTGTCCCACTCTCCATGAGCGTGACAAGTGATATATATATATATATATATATATATATATATATATATCATTTCTTCGTCCATTATATATTTCATCCATCGTGTCCTACGCATTTTTTCTGTAGAAATACATCTCTATTGCATTATCTCCTCTTAATCTGAAAGAAAGTTGTCCACTATATATTAGGACCTTGAATAAGTTCTCGTTGTTTTCTAACAGATCGTGTTCCCAGAACTGCTTGTGTGTAGCTTCAGATGGTAACGCAACATTTTGTTTTTATAGCGTTAAACATGTTGGATTTTGTGCCAAAGAAAGTGTATTTGCCGGGAATTTTACTGCACTGCATTATTCAAAATAAATCTGCAGCTGATGCACACGCAATTCTTGTTAAGACTTACGGTGACCAATACTTTCAGTGAATTTTTTCATACTAATTCGCTAAAATAAAACATTAATTTTCATGAAAAATCAGCTAAAACTTATTCAAGGGCCTAATAGAAGAATAGATATTAGACAGTAGTTCAGGAGAACGTTGTTTTTAACATTGTTTCCAGTTCTCTATATATCACTTTTTGAAACCTTTTGTCACTTCGGATTTCTGTATCACATATTGTCATATATTCAAATACCTCCCAAATATTTAAATATCTCTATTTGTTTGATTTTAATATCACTAATTCAGATCTCCAATCTTGTGGTATGGTGGGAGGCTTTTTTTATTGATATCCGTACACTTTATTTCCTTATAATTAATATTAGTCCTACCTTTCGTTTTTTTTTTCTGTTATAGAGTAAAAAATGAGCCCTGGTAACACAATTGAAATATGCTAGACCACCTTAGATAAAGAAAACTGTTGAAGTCAATGGAGAATATCTCTAACATACGTCACAGCCTAATCAAGATTTAATATTATAACCGCTAGAAAAGCGTTATAGCAGTAGCAATGAGGATATTGAAACTTATACGTGTTATAACAAGTCAGGAAAAAGAAATGTTTTGCTTCAGTGCACATGATGACAATGACTACAAGAATTTAGAACTCTGTTGATTCAATTCTTTCTCTTTCGTGTGTAAAACAAAAGAAGAAAACAAAAAGAAATAAAAAGATATTCTTTAAATATAGAAAAATATTAGCTCATGTGGTAAAAAAAAATACAGCAAGACAAGAGGAACCGCAATAACAGTAAGAGCAGCAGTTGAAAATGTTGAAAATTATATTCGATAATATGTAATGCTTTCACGGATTTAAATTACACAGATTTTGGGATGTAAACTTCTGTTCAGCGAAACGTTTTCCGGATTAACGATGGTCATCACATCAGCTTGACAACAATATGACATCATGCAGTCGCACAACAATAACAATAACAAAAAAAAAACTCATCTCGTTTCGAAAACACATCGGCCACTGATTTCTCCTCTTTACACCCCACACCCTACTTAATTTTAATGTTAGTTTTTTTTACTCTTTAGCAAATTTTTTCTACGACGGCTAATCAAACTAAATGCCGAACTGACCACTCACTGCATCGTTTCTATTAGATCTCCGTTCCTTTCCCGTGAGACCAATCATGGCTTCTTTGAAGGTTGACCTCTATTCGCTGATTACACCGTGCCACGGGATCTAACTACACAAGCGGCTTTATTTGGGTGATCAAAGGTTAAACTAATCGAAAAAGGTGAATCGCTTGGCTGCTGGCCTTTTGCCTTCCAATGGAATCTTTCATTCTTCCCGTTTTCTGAATCGTTGGAGAAGTTAAGTAATAAAAAAAACAGGTCTGAGGAAAAAAAAAACATCGTGGCAGAATCAACGCTTTCAAACAGTTACTCCTAATAGAGTCGTAGCTTGATATTTAACTTGTCAGACTTTTTCGTGCGTGTAGACACCATTCATACATTCTTATGCATGTTGTAACTTTATGTGTATTCGTCTGATTTTGTAACACTGTCGGTTCGTCTAACGTCTCCCAATGATCCACTCGTATTTACATGCTATAATGCACCAAGAAGTTAGTATACCATGCTATACACAGGTCTCGAGAATCATGATAATAAATTGTTTAGTCATACATAAACAGGTATTAATAAGGAACAAGACAAAATATCGAGATTTTATTACGAAAAATATGTTTCCGTACGAAGAGAAAAAATCGTTGAATAAATGACGTAATAAACTCAAATTCATATCTGAGTACCTTCAGAATGTTGTAAAACGAAAAAGAAAAATAAATTATAGAAGACACTAAGTGTTGTAATTTTTCCAAACATGATAATTGAAAAAAAATTAAAAGTACTTATTAATCATTTCTTTCCAAGCAAAGCGATAATGTCGTTAAGATAAAAGGGAGTTAAAGAGAATGAAAAAGACTTTAAAAGGAACCGGAAACCCAATCCTAAACAGGAAGTAACAGGTAAACCTCTATTCTTGTTCAAAAGACTGGGAAGATTGGTTAACCAAACGATAGGCAAAGCTATCTGCTCCTATTGAGGAAAAATAAATAAATAGTAAATAAAAATTCAGCATTTTGGCAGAGATATTAAATTTATACAGTAGATTTAAAAAGGTTCAGAAACCTAAACTTAAACAGATATCAAAAGATAAAAGTTTTCTCCTCTCCAAAGAATAGTATGGAGTAGGAACAGGATGATATTAATATTATTGTTTTTAATAATAATAATAATAATAATAATAATAATAATAATAATAAGCAGTAAATTTACCATTTTTGTTATATTATTCAGTTTTACGAGGTAGTGGTTTTCTAAGTGTAGTTTAGATGAAGCACAAGGCCGAAAGTATGGGGCACACAGTGTGGATTGAATTCACTGTTATCTCGTAATGCATCTATCGAGACAAACACCCTAACCATTAAACCACGTCGAAGTGCCCGTTTGTGTTGGGGGATATGTGGTTGTTGAAAAAATATACAGAGTTGGAAATGACTCATTTCTCATTTAGGTATATGTGAACGGAACCCTTTCGCATATTCATTTTATAAATGCCATCAATTAGAACAATTTCAATATATTTTCGTGTTAAGAAATTAGTTTCTGTCTTAACAAGGATAGAAATCTTGAAATCGATATTGCGTTTAAAATTAAAAAGAGAGTCCGGCAAGAGCGAGTTCGATCGGGACTCTGGGTATTTAACTAAATCCTCCTTAAGGGAGCGGGATAAAACACAATGCCAGTTTTTAACGTGGGAATACCCAAACGCATGCGCCCAGGACAAAAATCCTGTAGACTCTTCAGAAGTGGAATCGTGCTCTGGTCTACCTGTAGACATAGCCTTGTCATTCTCTTCGCGCGAAGGCAGAGTCCAGTATTTTCCCAATACGTCACCACTGGGACGAGATCTGATAAAAGGTCGACTATACGTGGGGAACTCTGTCCAAGAGTTAAAATTTTCCCAGCCACAACATATGAATAGATAGGGTACTAAGCCAGTCTATTCTTTTTAGCTGAAGCCAGACTGAGTCGTTCTCTACCCGAAGACAGAGAGCATGACGGACAGTTTCGTGTTTGAGTAGAACACTGTCCTAGAACTTTCTTTATTTAAGGCTTCTTTTCTAATTTATTTGTGTTACCAAGGGTGTCTTAGTTACAACGCTGCAGTCCCAACAGTATTTTCTGAAATATTATTTTGTATTCACCCACTTCTCTTTCTGGGGAGTTTGCCACATACTGAATTTTGTATTTCTTTTGTTTTGGGTCAGTCACATGTTTTTACGTACGATGTTTCTTTCTGTTAGTCTTACTAGTAGACTCAACGAATTCTTGGCGTGATAGTACATCAAAACTATCATACAGAACGTATATAGATTCTTCTTTTCACGACGGCCTCATTTCAGTAAACCATTTCCAGTGCTTTTTTGTTTGCATAATTTTTCTTTAAGCATATGAACCCATAGCCGCAGGGAGAAGCAGATTTATATTTTTCTCAAGGTTATTTGCGTGTAAATGAATGCAACGAATTCAAATGGAGACGGAACTCGACTCTCAAGTTTCTCGTTCTAAGCCAATATCCACTGCACCACAGCGCACAGCCTGTAACTCTAGTTGGTCTAATAGTTACTATAGGGCGAAAGAAAAGAAACTAAAGTATTTGTTTCAATTAATTTGCACAAGAGCACACACACATTTGTGTGTGTATGCGTGTGCACAGAGTAATGTAAGATTGTCAATAGTTCCGTGGACAAATGACTACAAAACATTTCAATTATTTGGGTAACTTGTCATGTGTATTCATATGTTATTTCTTGTAATCAACGATTTTCTACGTTATTAGAGATGTCCTCTCGTATATAAAAACTATTTTCTTTAGTCGAACGTTTACATTACATGATAAATTTCGATTAAACTTCTTTTATCTTTTGCTGCTTCTTCAATTCGCAACAGTCTTGCGCGAATAAAGGGTTTCAGTTGAAAAATCACTTGGTAACAGAATAAATAGGCAACTCGCATTTCCATCGTGTTCCACCATAAATAAGCTGCACTTACACGAATTGGTGATCCTATATATTTTTTATTCAGATTTCACACTGTTTGCTTGAGCCGTCAATGAGCGGATCGACGCACATCACCGAGAATATTGTCATCATTTAATAAATACTAAATAACATCATAAATTGTCACAAATTTTATTAAGAAACTACAAAAACTACTGTATATGTATCACAGACAATTCATTTGCCAACTTAGAGAACGTAATATACAACGTATTGAATATTTTGAAACTGGTTAACAGTTGAGTCGAGCAGATCATTATCATCAGTTTATTTCTAACGGGTGGTTCTGTGGCGTCATACATGATGGTAACATATATGTTAATGACCCAACTATTAAGTATATTACATTAAGGCATAAGAAAAAAAAATACAAAATAACCCAAACGGCTAAGCATGACTGGAGTGATATATACATATATATATGACGGTCATGTCACGTTGGATACACCGGTTCCCGCTCGATCACCGAAGTTAAGCAACGTTGAGCCTGGTCAGTACTTAGGTGGGTGACCACTTGAGAATACCAGGTGCTGTTAGCACTCACGGATGTGCGTTGGGGTGCGGTGGATGTCGGCTTGGAGGGGGAAATCAGTGAGCCGAGTTCCAATTTCAGTCGAGCACGCTGCATTCACTTGCGCACTGGTACCCTTGGGAAAGGTATTAATCCGTTCGTTCCCTCCAATTATGGGTTAAATAATTGAGGTCTGCTGTTCGTGCGATTTGTGGCGGTCATCTGCACCAATTGTTTGTTATCAGCAGTTCCAAGAAGTGTGGATGGTACTACACAATGCCTTCACCACTATAAACAAATCTTTGTGTGGTTGTCTTGCTGGAAAAAGGTTGGACCCTCATACGTTGAACGCGACGGGAGAATCCATTACATTACATATATATATATCACACCAGGCACGCTTAGCGGTTTGTATTATTTTTGTATTGTTTATATATATATATATATATGTGTGTGTGTTGTGTGTGTGTGTGTGTGTGTATATGTTCTACAAGACTTGACGACATAATTATTGCAAAAATAAAATAATAAGGCACTGTTAAAGAGCAAACACACGGCAAAAGCTTTTATAATTAATAATAAAGTTTAATAAAAGTGCTAAAAACAATGTACTAAGCTGACGTTGCCTTACTATTGTCTCATTTTCACGAGCAAGACAGGAAGAATATATATATATATATATATTGTGTGTGTGTGTGTGTGTGTGTGTGTAAATGCACAGTAATCTTTAATACAGAGGATCAGATCCGAACATTAGAAACATTATATTTGGTTCAACATAAATTATTAAACAAAATCAAATACAAATTATACATAATGAACATATATATAAAGTGTTTTATTTCTCAATCGGACAGGTTTTATTACTTGAACGTTATTCTTTAGTAAGCAATAAAATATGTTGGATTGATGAGTGTAAAAACAGCCATCACGTCTTTAGTAATTGCTTTCTTTACGCTAAGAAACCAAAAATGAGCAGATATGTATAGTTCGAGAAACTGAGATATATTTGACTTTATAAGGCACTATTCAGTTTGCTTTGATCATCACCTCACTTAGTGGCCCAAATTTTCTAATGCGCGTAGGATCTCACACTCGTTACCCCTGCTTAGAGGGTGGGTGATGTTTAATATTTATCGTAGATAATATTTTCTTTAATAAGATTTCTAGATTATTCTTACCAGAAGATGAAATTAAATATACTGTTTGATGAAAAAATGGTGCGCGTAACACAAATATAGCTATCCACTAAAATAATGTTTAAGCAATAATATATACATATATTATTTTTCATTCAGTCGAGCTAGCTCGGACATTCATGAGTCTATTCAGTCAGTCAGTTAAGTGCCATACGTGATACATGCTTGGGCGATCATGTCTCGAAAGAGACATGACTGACTGGGCACAAGATTACCCCATAGTAGTCTGCCATTGCTTTCTGCGGTAGACTGGTTGCCGACCAAGGCTATAGAACCCAATCTGTCCTGCTATTTAACCCATAACTGGAAGGAAGAGACGGATTAATACCTTTCCCAAGGGTATTTGTGCGTAAGTGAATACAATGGATTCAACTAGAATTCGAACACGGCTCCGAGCCGATATCCACTGTACCACAACGCACATCCTGAGTCTATTACGTTAACTATTAGGGTCTTGAATTATGATCGGAAAAAGTTTAAGCAGGCATTCAGTGTCATAACATAACTGATCAATATATATAGTTTCTGGGCGACTAACATGACTTGCGCCATGGCTCGATGCTCAGAAGTGTAGATTACTTGCAGGTTCATTATTTACTACCCTCAGTGTCCTGCAAATCGCTTGCTTAAAAACCCCTAGCTACAGAGATTAACTCGTGCTTGCAAACGTTGCCATCACAACACTCACGTTAACATCAGGTTTTTCTTCGCCATACACCCCTGATCTCGATGATAATCGAAAGTCATTGGGCTAATAAGAACTATGGCACCATCCTTAATAGATTACAACTTAACATCAATAATATAATTAGAAAGCTAGAAATTTATGTTATGAATTTATTTTATAAAAATAGAAAGACATAATATGATAACATCTGGTCGGATCTCCTGCTATTCTCCTCGGGGTTCTTGACAAAATACAACAGAGAATCTGTAATGTGATCGATACCGACTTGGCAGAGCGGCTGCAGCCATTCTCTCACCGGCGTGACGTGTCTTCCCTGTGCCTCTTCTATAAATATTTTCACGGCTTCTGCTCCAATGGACTTAGAACACTGGTGCCCCCTAGGTAAGAATTTGCACGAGATACTAGATTAGCAACTACGTCCCACCCTTTTTACAGTGAAACCGATAAAATGTAACCACAATTTCTACTCCAACAGCTTCTTTTCTCGCACTTTCCGCCTATGGATTCCTTTCCACATACATGGTTCCCGACAGCTACACTCTCCAGGAGTTTAAATGTAAGGTTAATACACACCTCCTAACACATTAATTCGCACCCATTCTCTCAAACACTCTTCCCATCTACCAAACCCTCATCCAGTGTATCCTTACCCGTCTATCACTGTCCTTCTGACATTTCCTATATGTAACCATTCTTTCTCATCACCTTCCCGTATGTAACCCCCTGAGCAATAGTGACAGTGGGATGCCTTGCTTGGGGCGAAATGATTTAAAAAAAAATATTCAAAGAAAAATGCTAGAATAATAATATGACAACTAAAATTCCAGCGAAAGATGTTTAGTTCAGTCTGGGTAATCAATACGTTGCGGTTTATTATTTACTACTTACGTGGGCATTTGCCTTTTGGTCTTTATGTGCGTTGTGGTACAGTGGATATCAGCTCGGAACGAGAAACCGGGGAGCCGAGTTCGAATTCCAGTTGAATCCATTGTATTCATTTACGCGCAAATACCCTTCGGAAAGGTATTAATCCGTCTCTTCCTTCCAGTTATGGGTTAAATAGCAGGACAGATTGGGTTCTATAGCCTTGGTCAGCAACCAGTCTACCGCAGAAAGCAATGGCAACCTACTGCGGGATAATTTTCTGCCCAGTCAGTCATGTCTCTTTCGAGACATGATCGCCCAAGCGTGTATCACGTATGGCACTTAACTGACTGACTTCTTTCTGCGTTCTGTTTTTCCTTGTGTAAGATTTTTCATTCTTTTTGAATTGCTTTTATTTGTTATTAAGTTTCCTTCACGTTTTAATGATTTTGTTAGTCGCACCACAATTTAGTACATATATATATATATATAAGAAATTGACGGAACAGATTGATTAAAACGTTACTGTTCTTTGCATTTACTTATATATAAAGCGCTCAATACAGAGTAGATCCTAATATAGTAATCTTGTTCTTACAATAATTTGTAAAATAAATGTGTCACTACATAAAGCTGAAATATATATATATATATATATATATATATATATATATATATATATATAATATTAAAAGATTATTAATAAAATCTGTGTTCCTTTCCTTTCTTATGACCGGCGAGAAAGTGAAAAGGAAGGTAAAGCAATGAAGGAAGATTGGTACCTATCGAAGTTAATATCTAGGAGTAAGTTGAAATACATTGATGTTGTTGTTGTTGTTGTCGTTTTCTTCTTTGTTGACTACAAGAAATTTGAGGATTGAGAAGAAGAGGTAAAGGAAAAATATCACGCAAGAAAGAAGGAGAATACATGTGTGATGAGACGTTATGTCCGGCTTAGTGGCTTGGAGTTTCTTTTGTCATCTTTTAGCGTGTCATCTCTCCCACCTGACTGACGGATTCCACCTTATTTCTCTCTTTGTCTTATAGCGATTTAGTTTTTCACGTAGGCTCAGTTTTTCAAATCGCTTTCTTTCATTGGTTAGAAAATAAATTTAACATCGGATCGCGCAATTTTTCTTTTTCTTTCAATATGGGGTAATTTTTTTCCTAGTCGTCAAAATATTTTTTCTGAATTTTGCCTTCGTCTGTTTTTTCCAAAATGTTTTTAGTCTTTCTGATCCGATTGTGCGTGTGTGCAATTTTACTTTTTTGTGTGTTTTCTTTATTTGTTAGACTGATATGAGTTTTGTATCTTATAAAATTTCCTGCCATCTTGCAGACTGACAAATACTGAAAATATTTCTCATTATGTCCATGCATGTTCGTACGTATTCAAGGGATTATGGTCGTTTAAACCATGAAATAAAGGGTAAATTTATACTCGTTGTTTAATATTTGATTTGTTAGTCTCCGATTTCCATTTGTGTTTGGTTGTTGCGGTCAATCGTTGTCCAGAGAAGGAGCTTTTTTTTGTGTTGAGGCTTGTGTATGGTGTAGGGGGTTATCACTGTAAGTAGTTCGCGAATGTTTCTTTATGGAGTTCTGAGTTGTCCCTCGTAGGCTGAAAAGAAGTTTCGAATGTTGTAGTTGAGATGTGCGTTATTAGAGGTTTCGACGAAAATGTACGTCACCAGAGTGCACTTTATTTTTTTTTATTTCTTTTAGAAAATTCTCGGTGGATTCCAGTGGATATTGACATATAGATTTGGGAATTGTATGAATCCACCTGTTCTCCACCAGACTACTGACTGATTAGCAAGACGTGTATAACTAGACCATTATTTTCTCAAACAATATTCTTAGAATCTAAAATTATTATCTGGCTTTAAACAATCTAAAAATATCGGATAATCTATAGAAAACGAATAAATGAATCAATAAACCAAACAAAGCACAAACGAATATATATATATATATATATATATATATATATATATATATATGTATAGAGAGAGAGAGAGAGAGAATGAGAGAGACAGATAGGCGTACAATTGCTATATATATATATATATATATATATAGTGAGAGAGAGAGAGAGAGAGAGAGAGAGAGAGAGAGAGAGATGAGCAAAAAAGATAAAAGAACAACCAACATCAAACATTGTCTGATAAAGAGAATCTATCTCAAAACATAGAAATTTCCGTGTCGCAATGCAAAATTCCTTCATAACTTCATAATTATATTAAGCTCTATAATATTTATTATATTGAGCACTGTTCATAATAAAATAAATGCCGGGGCACTCAAAATAATAAAACTTTAGGCGCTACTTATATATATATATATATATATATATATATATACACAAAAATCTAGAGTGAGCCAAAACCTACCGCGGTTTCACACTACGGATCAGCCTTGGCCCTGATGATCCGTAGTGTGAAACCGCGGTAGGTTTTGGCTCACTCTAGATTTTTGTGTGTTTTTGCTCTACTATTGTATCTTTTCTTTCGTACTTTGTATTGAGCACTTTTTCTTGTGTTTGGTTCCGTTTGGGTTTTTTTCTTTACTGCGGAGTATTGAATGTTTTGTTCTTGTTCCGCGGGTTTCTTTTTTTCTCCCCATTTATCCGACGTCTTAGTACACCGGATTGTAACGGATTTCGGTTCTGTTTGTTAATGGTTTTTTCGGAGGTTTATTTTAGTATAAATTTACGGCCTGCATACTTACAGAGTCTATGTAGTTATTATATATATATATATATATATATATATATATATATATTTATGTTTGTGTTTTTTGTTCATATATGCAACGAGATTGTAATTGCAGTTGCGTGAATACTCACTAAAATTGCTGTGTCTTTTTATCTGGCAGAAATTAAAAGAACGAAATAATATTGAGGCACAATTCTTCATTCTTTGTTCGTTCGAAACCGTTTTTACGAAACTTAATTTCGCTTCTTCGAACTAATTACTCTGTCATCAGTCCTTAATTTACTTCTCAGATCTTCATTCGTGGTAGTCTTAGAGGCGGAGAACATTAGGAGAGTGATTCCTTCTTGTCGGAAGTGGACACCGTTCGCTCCCTGAAATAAGTAAGGTTAGTATGGCCAACGTTTGTCATCGTTACCCATCCCCGTAAATTTCCGTTTCTTGGGAGATAGGGGACGTTTTATGGTCGCAACATTAGCCAGAATGAAAGGCAACGAAATCAGAACCGAACAGCATAATGGAAAGACAAGGAGTTAAAAGGGAAAATATCACTGAGAAGAATACGATTAAGGATTGGTTAATGGTTGGGTAGATTGAGAAAGAAAGAAAGAACATTCGAAAGAATGTCTGAAAGAAAGAAAGAAAGAAAGAAAGAAAGAAAGAAAGAAAAAAAAAGAAAGTTTGAAAGAAAAAAAGAGGAATGAATGAAAAAATAGCTGCGAGATGGGATCGGTAGATGTTGATCTGAATGTTTCATTAAAATAGCAATTACGACTGTAATAAGAAAATTAAAGAAAGAAAGAAAGAAAGAAAGAAAGAAAGAAAGAAAGAAAGAAATATAAAGATAAAGAAGAGATCTCGAAATGATGGTCTGGTTAATTCGTCAAATAAATTATGAATTACGATTGCAATTAGAAAAGATGGAAAAAGAAAGAAAAAAAGAAAGAAAGAAAGAAAGAAAGAAGTAAAAAAGGAAAAATGGTACTGGAAATGATAATCTGGTTTATTTATCAAAGAAAAAATTACAATGAAGATTAGAAAAGAAAGAAAGAAAGAAAGAAAGAAAGAAAGAAAGAAAAAAGAAAGAAATAGAATGAAAGAAGAAATTAATCTGATTAATTTGTTTAATAACGTAACAATTCCGATAGTAATGAGAAATAGAAGGAAAAAGAAAGAAAGCAAGAAATAATAATTATGACTGACAGGAAAACAAAAGAAAGAAAGAAAGAAAGAAAAAAAGAAAGAAAGAAAGAAAAAGAAAGAAAGAAAGAAAAAGAAAGAGACAAACATTAGACAAACACTGAAACGGTAGAAAACTTAAGAATAACATAAGAATCATTTCTCAAATGATGATAAAACGAAAGAAAAATGAAATATAATTGGAAGATTAGTTGTGAAGAGATAAAACGCCGGTAAATATGCAATGTGTCAATAAATAATAAAATAATCGAGAAAGAATTAGCCAGATAAATATTTGGCATTTCGGTTTGCATCCAATTCTCAGTCATCTAAATCAATAGAAAGGGCTTTGAACAACTTTTGACGTCATGATATCGTCAGTGGGTGAGCCGAAAAAATAAGCTTTGTCATATTTAATTTCTAATATGTAAAAATCCAGATATGTAACAGAGGAACAACTATCGGCTGGGAAATTCACGAAAAGCTACGACGAACAGACTACATTTTTCCTGCACTGTCATCTATATATCGCAACCTGTTCACACACACACACACACACACACACACACACACACACACACACACACACACACACACACATACACACGCATATATATATATATATATAAATATATATCTTTTTTTTAGAAACAACTTACTCAATAAAGCGTTTATAGATATAATCAGTGTATATATCAAAATCATCAGTACACCATGACTGGCAATTGTACGCCTATCCCTATATATATATATATATATACATAGAGAAAGAGAGAGAGAGAGAGAGAGAGAGAGAGAGAGAGAGAGAGAGAGAGAGGAAGAGGATAGAGAGTGTAAGAAAAAGAGAGTTGGTGAAAAACAAATTCGATTTATTAAGTAAAACTTCTTAAAATTCTGCGACAACTTATATATATATATATTCCTAATTTAATGCTTAACGTTACCCTCGCTATTTCGATGAAACACTTACTAAGTGAAAAGTTGATTGTTGTGTCTTTTTCAAAACCAGTTGACCATCTCACTCCGAACCTGATGAACTGGTAATCAAAGCTTTTTCTTTTTCTGATGAATATGAGCGGCCTACTCATTACCTCTCCTACCTTATTGTCTACGCACTATACCAGACAGGTGTCTTCGTGGTTAATTTCAAAATTCATATTATTCAATGCACTTCAGTGCTTCACTTCTGTATTAAGATAGCAGCCATTTTTCTTATGGCATAGCTTACTTATACTTTGAATATTTAGGTCATGTTACTCGAAGAAATGTATTTTCGCTTTTGTTTGTATTTACAACTTTCCTAGGGTTTTAATAACCGTATAATGGTACAGTAATGAATAGCGGCTTGGACTGAGGATTCGGAGAGTCGGTTTCGAATTTCAGTAGAGTTTAGAGTAGAGCATATTCTCTTAAGTGCAAATATCCTTGGAAAAGATATTAATCTCCAACCTACAAAGCTATGGATAAAACTCAGGACAGAGGTGACCTGCGTGTCAACCAGCCTTGAAGAAGTACATCAAAACCTCGTACTATGAGTTAAATAGACTCACCAACGCGCAATGGACCAATTATATCACTGACCAGTAATGATTTACGAGATGAATTATCACGACTCATCACAGACCTACAACACCCAACTCAATATCGCCAACTCAACTCCAGGGTAACTCACAAACAGTCTACTCAACGCGAGTACAAGTCAACGACATGAAGTCTATAAAACTTTTACAAAACTATTACATACAAATAAATGTAATTTTTAAGGATCAGTTTTTAAACATAACATTTCAAAACCGAATAAAATTATGTGTTTGTGTTTATTTTAAAACGTAACCCTTGAGGAAAAAAAAGAATCGATTGGTCCATGCTTATGGGAGGCAGGAGAGGTTGCCTGTAATGGTTGACAGACAACAGCTTGGTGTTAGATGAATTGAAGTTGACAAGCCACTTCTTGCCCCAGTTCACCACAGAGTGTAGATCCCATTCAAGTTCAGCAGCGAGATTATGTCTGTCCGCCACGACAGGTTTCTTACTGGTGCGGGAGCATATTGTAGTGTCATCTGCGTAGATGCTTACTTGGGACTTGATCTCATCTAGGAGGTCGTTGATGAAAATAAGAAAGAGCGTCGAGCGCAGGATAGAGCCCTGTGGGACACCAGCATTCGTATATATATATATATATATATATATAATAAAGACCGTTCAAGTTTTTCAAAAGCTATTTGTCAGTGTGTCGACCGTTCAAAATATGTTCATCACTTTTCTTTATTAAAACGTTCAAATCTTGGATTTTTCTGTTTCTTCTCCACACAAAGATTGCAATTTGTCCCTCTGTTTCGGCTTTTTATTTTATTTTATACCATAATATTAATAACGTTTTTTTAATTTTGACTTTTCCTTCAGTATATACTTTGACAATATAATGACATTATATATATATATATATATATATATATATATATATAAAATGGACATTTACATAATACAGAATATATGTATATATTCTTCACTGCTCGGTGACGTAAGTATTACCAAAACAATAAAATAATCAGGCACTGTTAAATAGCAAAAAACCAGCAAGAGCTTCCATAACTGATATATTAAGTTTAATAATTGGTAGTAAAGTGAGTGAATTGAGCCAAAGCTGCTTCGCTATTGACACTCTCTCTATGAACGTGACAGGATGCATATATATATATATATATATATATATATATATATATATATATATATACAAAAAATACACGCCGGTATATCATAATAGAGTGGATATATATATATAATCTTTAGCATACAGGCCTGT
Source organism: Ascarosepion bandense (assembly GCA_037127315.1). Lineage (NCBI taxonomy): Eukaryota > Metazoa > Mollusca > Cephalopoda > Sepiida > Sepiidae > Ascarosepion > Ascarosepion bandense. Next base: position 5,804,587 of record JBBBDQ010000872.1, on the reverse strand, counting down.
TTCGCTGTATCACATCTCATCCGTGTACCGGATATATATATATATATATATATATATAGAGAGAGAGAGAGAGAGAGAGAGAGTGAAATCACAGAGAGAGACAACAAGCGAGATAGCCGGAGAGGGAAAAAGCTAGAGAGAAACCTATAATTGAGTAACATGTGTTTAATCGTGTTTATGTGTTCAATTTTACAGATTTTTATTTTCTGTTGTAAATATTCATATAGCTAATTCGATGAAATATTTGTTGCCAATTTGAGAAGTTTAGGTGTTTTTGCGTTATGTGTTAAAAGTACATTAAATTTTTTGTAAATGAATAGCGGAACTCGTTGTTGAGTATTAGAGTTCTCATCGATATTTTCTTCTGTGTGAAATAATTCCTATGTTAGAAACGTTCGCTGCTACCGCATAAAAAAAACCCAGAAAAGTCCGAGTGATGGAGAGCTCTATCTTTTCTTTAGTTTCTCTTTGTTTATTCTATCTCCCTGTTGTTCTATTCAAAGGGTGTTGTATTTTTTGTGTACTTCCCTTCTCCAATTGTTCCTTTTCCCCTCTTCAGTTTCACAAATGACTGGATAGATTTCTGAGCTTGATCAGAAGACGTTAGGCTCTACGTGGTCTCTTGCCAGATTCGATCTCTGAATTTGTTTGTGTAAGCGGAAGGATGCTGAGGATACCATGGACAGAGCCCGTGTGCAATAATGTGTTGGAAAGGATGCAAACGAGAAATAAATATAAAAAATATCAAGAGGAGACAATTAAGATTACTGGGGCACGTAATGAGGAAGGAAGGCATGGAGAACTTGATACACACAGGTCGGATAAATTGAAGGAGAGACAGGGGAAAGCAGCCCGAGACATACTTGAGAGGTCTGAGAAAATGGTTGACGAAACCGGGCTTAGAAGGGATACCAAGAAAAAATTGAGAGCGATAAGAGACAGAGAGAAGTAGAAGTCTATGATCGCTTACGTCCTGAAGGGACAGGGCATATGAAGAAGATGTAGAAGAGTTTTGGTTTGCTATATGATGTCAGTTCTTCAATATGGCAGTAAATGCTGGACAATATCATCAAAGATGAAGGAAAGACTTGAAGCAGCTAAAATGTGGTTCTACAGAAGAATGCTGCGGATGACATGGACCAAGCATGTGATCAATGATGGAAAGAATAGAAACGAAATGGAAATTAATACTAAGCATCAGGAAAAGACAACTAATGTTCGTGTGACATGCAATGAGGAAGGAGGGCTTAGAGAACCTGATACTAAGAGGCCAGATAGAGGGAAAAAAAGACAGAGAAAAGCAACGGATAACATATTTGAAGAGTCCGAGCAGGTGGATGACAGAACGAGGGTTGCATGGTGTAAGAGGAGACATCGTGCTAAGAGCCACCAGGGAAAGGGAGACGTGGAAAGCCATGATCGTCTACGTCATGAAAAGATACGACACAAAGAAGAAGAAGCGGATATCTGGCATCCAAATAAGGTCTCCCGCCCATCGAAGTCGGGAGCGAATCATGGGTCTTCGTCTTAGAAATTCAACACTCACTGTTTAAAAGGGAACTATTACTCGTTGGGTATTGCAGCTTTCAGACTTTCGAGGCCTGTACAAAACAGCCTGGTGAGTTATAAAATCGTAGGTAATAAGGTTTCGACACGCTGGGATATCTAAAACGCCCTGTTGAGTCCTTTAACATATAATTCCTCTTGCTTAATAAGTGATCATTACATTTAAGTTAACTGATATTCGACAAAATACGACACAAAGAATTGATGGAAATGATAGGCAACCTCGACATTTTCGGCAAAGATATAAGAATAATCAAGAATCTCTACTGGCAGCAAACGGCCTGCATACGGACAGGTAACGACCTCAGTAGATACACAAAGATAGAAAAAGGCGTAAGACAAGGATGTGTCCTTTCACCGGATTTGTTCAACCTATACAGCGAGAATATTTTGAGGACCCTAGATGACACACCAGGATTTATTATTGGAGGCCACAACCTGAACAACATAAGGTACGCGGACGATACAGTACTGATTGCGGACACGGAAAGGAAACTGCAAGATCTCATACAGAAAGTAGCAGTGGAGAGAGACAAGAAGGGACTACAAATAAACTTTAAGAAAACTGAGTGCATGGTCATCAGCAAAAGATACAACCCAAAATGCCAAATACAGGTGGGGGATAACAGAATCAAACAAGTCCAAGAATTTAAGTACCTAGTAAGTGTTCTAACAGGAGATGGAAAGTGCGACACGGAGATCCGAAGGCGAATTGGCATGGCAAAGGACGCGTTCCAAAAGATGAGCAAAATACTAACACACAGGAAGATCTCAATAGAAACGAAGAAAAGAGTGCTAGACTGCTACGTGATGTCAGTTCTTCAATACGGCTGTGAATGCTGGACAATATCATCGAAAATGAGGACAAAACTGGAAGCGGCCGAAATGTGGTTCTACAGAAGGATGCTACGGATATCGTGGACTGAGCATACAAGCAACGACGAAGTGTTAGAAAGAATGGCAACAAAAAGGAAATTGATGCTGAGCATCAGGAAGAGACAACTGAAGTTCCTGGGACATGCAATGAGGAAAGAGAGCCTGGAGAACCTGATACTGACTGGTCAGATAGAAAGAAGGAGAGACAGAGGAAGGCAGCGGATAACATATCTGCAGAGTCTGATCAGGTGGATGACGGAACGGGGGTTGCCAGCAGCAACAGGAGCAAACATACTAAGAGCCACAAGGGATAGGGAGACGTGGAGATCCATGATCGCCTACGTCCTGAAGGGACAGGGCACATAGAAGAAGAAGAAGATAATGGTGAAATGACTTCGAAAAAGAGAGGAGGTTTTAAACATATGGAAACCACATTTGAGATAAAATGATAAAATGTCCTGAAGTATCTAACAAGATCGTTTTTTAATGATGCATTTTCTGTAAATCGTTTACATAAAATAGTGCAACTTAAGTAATGAATTCTAGTTTTCCGTGACTACACAAGTTTGCAATATTTATAATTACTGTTAACAAATGTGAGAAAGACATCATGAATTCAGAAACATCCTTGTAATTAAAGGTTACAATATCCATGGAGAAACATCATAGTACTCAGGCAGGACTTAGTGATATTCTTGTAAGCTCTAGTTGACTATTAAGCCTACATTATCTGAAAAAACATCCGCTAGGGGACGCTGTTCATACTAAAAAAACGTACAGATTAATAACACTATTCTTTCGTTCTCTCTCTCTCTCTCTCTCTCTCTCTCTCTCTCTCTCTCTCTCTCTCTCTCTCGCCTTCTTCAGGAATGTAGTATGAAAAAAGTTATTACGTGACCTAGATTTCTACCAAGAGTGGTGCCTTCAGGCGATTGTTAATTTCGGTACGTAATGAACTTTTTTGAAAATGTGGAGTTCATTTTCTTTGGTAATTTCTTAAACTCAACCTATTCCATTGGTAAGCTCTAGAATTATCAATACAATTTGACATTAAAGAAACACAGCGTTTAAGGAGATCTTTTTTACGCCACATATTAATAAGCAGTACACAATAATATCAGGAGAAAAATATCGAAATATTTTTATTAAAATTTGTAAAAACAACAATTTTGCTCGCCAAAAGAGTAAGACAAATATCCAACCAGAATTCGTTATTGATAAGGATTTATCCTTGTTTAACAATGTTTATCTCCTGCTTTGAAAATACGCTTTGATCATTAGGTGAACGTTTAATTTCTGTTTGAAACAAGTGATTCTACTGAACTGTAAATGTCATTCGAAACTAATCGAGAAAGCATTGTTCAACGTCTGAACAATAGATTTATTTTATAGTAAGCGGCTTTCTTACAAAGAAAACAATTTATACATTTTCAATTGTTTATAGATAAAACAATATATTGAAGATTAAGAATTAATCGTAAAACACTGGATAAAAATGTCAAATGTAAAAACTTGCTTGTACAAAAACAATTCAGTTGATTTCCTCGTAGAGCTTTATTAGAAAACCGAGGCGTCCAACAATAATTTAATTATAGCAATATTTAAAGGAAATTAAACCAGAAATACTGGTTAAACAGGCTTCCAGCATATTATTATTATTATTATTGATGTATTTAGAATAAATATTCATTTCATAATTTTGTTTCTGTGTCATATTTTGTTTAAAAACATCAGAATTAATTTATTTGATAAAATATATTGGTTCAGTTAAAGACATTTTTTTTAATCATATCACCCCGAGCAAGGCGGTAACACCACTGACGTGCAAGGGGATACGTAAGATTGAAAAGATTTGAAAAGAGAAAGCCGGAAACCACATACTGAACAAGAAACAAGGGATGAGCCTCTTCACCCGTTCAATAGACGTGGGTGTAAACCGGGCGATAGTTTAGTCTATCTACACCAATTGAAAAAAAAAAAAAGAGAAAAGAAAAAAAAATAAGAGTAAAAGTTTGGAAAAGAGAAAGCCGTAAACCACATCCTAAACAGGAAGCAAGGGATAAGCCTCTTCACCCGTTCAATAGACGTGGGTGGAGTGTAAACCGGGCGATAGTTTAGTCTATCTACTCCAATTGAAAAAAAGAGAGAAAAGAAAAAAAAAAGAGTAAAAGTTTGATAAAGATCTGATTGCAAACACGAAAAGAAACTACAAAACCTCCTACGGAAGGTAACTGAAAAAAGTGACAAAAAACAACAAATAAACTGCAAGAAAAACGAATGCATGGTCATCAGCAGAAGGAGCGACCCAAAACGTCAAATACAGGTGAGGGATAATAAAATCAAGCAGGTGCAAAAATTTACATACCTGGGAAGTTTTCTAACAGAAGATGGAAAGTGCAATACAGCCGAAATTTGGTTCTGCTGAAGGATGCTGCGGATATCATGGACCAAGCACGTGAGCAATGATGAGGTGCTGGAAAGAAGGGGAACGAAAAGTAAATTAATAGTGAGCACCATGAAGAGACAAATGAAGTTCCTGGGACATGGGGAACCTGATACTAAGAGGCCAGATAGAAGGAAAAAGAGACAGAGAAAGGCAGCGAATAACATATTTGAAGGGCCTGAGCATGTGGATGGCAGAACGGGGGTTGCGAGATGTTACAGGAGAAAGCGTGCTAAGAGCCACCAGGGATAGGAAGACGTGGAAAGCCATGATCGCCTACGTCCTAAACGACAAGGCACAAAGAAGAAGAAGAAGTAATTATAGTAGTAGTAGTGGTCGTATAAGCAGCAGTATTAGTAGTAAATGTAAAAATAAGCCGCAATAATGAAAAAAAAAACAAAAAAAATGATATATTCGTTTCAACCAAGAATTTCAGAATTAAATGGGGATGAGTAAAATGGAAAACGAACATTGCGTAGAGAATGAGAAATATTTGCAAGGGAGATAACTGCGTACGTTTCCGTTGTCTTGTTTAACGGAAACTGACCAGAAGTAGGCGAAATGGAGATATTATTTTCTAATTGTTTTTATCAGTGTATGTGTATATATATATATATATATATATATATATATATACTCCTGCAGCTTCTTCTCTCGCACTTCCCCCTGTGGAACTCGCTCCCATATTCTTGCTTTCCTGACGGCTACAACCTCCAGAAATTTAAACGTAAAGTCAATACTCATCTATAAACCACTGGACTCTATCTCTCTCCCCACCCCCGTATAACCTTCCCTTTCTTTCCACCTATGTATCTGTCATCGCACCTGCTTTCTCAGCTTTCTATTGTTCCTTTCTAACTAGTTTGTACTCCTCACTCTTTTCTAATTAATCTTTTTACATTTATGTAGCCCCCTGCACATCAGTGGCGTTTCCGCCTTGCTCGGGGTGAAACGATTAAAAAATATGTATATATATATATATATATATATTCAGCAAAATAATCTAGCAGAAAATACAGTTTATGTTATTTTTGCTAGTATGACAAAAAAGGACAAAGACAATCATTGCCTTCCACATCTCCCTGTCCATAGTGACTCTTAGCATGTTTTCTTCTGTTACTCCTCCCAAACCTTGAACTGCCATCCCTTTTCTCAGTCCTCTCAATATGTTACGCATTGCCTTCCCCGTCTCTTTCCCTTTTTCTGGCCTGTGAGTATCAAATTTTCCAAACTCTCCTTCTTCATTACGTGTCCCAGGAACTTCAGCTGTATTTACTTGATGTTAAGTATTGGCTTCTTTTTCGTTTCCATCCTTTCCAAAACTTAACATATTCGGTCCATGGTCTCGTCAGCATCCTTTTGTAGAACAACATTTCTGTTGCTTCAAGTATCTTCTTTATATTTACGGAGATTGTCCAGAATTCACGCCATATTGAAGAACAGACATCACATATCAATCTAGTCTCTCAATTAAGATAAATTATATTTCTATTAGTGATCCTTGCGAAAATAATCAGTGCACACCATACCCCCATTATAACTTCACCAACAGCTTGAAAAACATTTTACTGATAGGCCTCATCCATGGCCTTCGGTGGTTGCTTGCACAAACAGGCTGAAGCATTCTGCTCGAATGAGTCGGAAATTTGATTCGCCTGACCAGGAGAAACGCCGACATTTTTCAACGTTCTAATAGTAATTTTCTCTGGTATATGTTAGTCATCGTAACCGATAATGTACTGTCAATAACAGTATCCTATGCAGTGTACGGTACGCTATAAAATGCTTTGTCATGCGTTGAATTGGAAAGCAATGCCCTTTGTTGGGTAATTGTCAGTTGTCATTAAAATATTTGTTGTTTTAAATATGGATGCTCAGTCTTCACATTCTGCAGACGACCCTCTTCCTTTAAAACACTGAATAATTGCCAAGATATAATACCTCATATTTCTGACTAAATCCTGCGATCAAATATCGGTAAATGTTCGTTTTAGGTGCCGACGGCTTTTTCCCCTTCAAATTTATCCAAAATAGAATTATTTCTATGCAAATGTATATACTGAACTCACTAACTAACACTTGAATTCAGTTCAGCATATACATTTGCACAGAGATAATGCTATTTTGGATAAATTTGAAGGGGAAAAGCGACGGGACTTAAAACGAAAATTTACCCAAATATCTAGCCTACTACACAACTACACTGTCATAGCTACATTATCTCATTAACAGTAATATAACAAATACGAAATCTAGATAGATACAAGGGAATAGATTTGTGTTGCGGTGTTCTGAGAAATCTGAAAGCCGAGTTCAAATTCCTGTCAAATTAGTTTCATTCACTTACGCGCAAATAACCTTAGGAAAAATATTCATCCATCTTTTCTCTCTCCAGTTACAGGTTGAATAGTAGAACAGATTAGGTTCTAGCCTTGATTAGCACCCGGTCTACTGCAGAATGTAATAGCAGCCTACTGTGGGAAAATTTTCTGACTATTCAGACATGATCGCCTAAGCGTGTATCACGCATGATAATTAACTGAAAGAAATTAGCAAACTTACTATTTACAGTCGAACATGTAAAGTAAACTCGTCATTGCTAAGGATAAGGACATAAAATCGACAGTCAATCAGTTAGTGAAGTGCCATACCTGATACACGCTTAAGCGATCATGTCCATTTAGAGACATAGCTGAAAATTATCCAGCAGTAGATTGCCTTTACATTCTACGGTAGACTGGTTGCAAGCCAAGGCTATAGAATCCATTCTGTCCTGTTATTTAACCCATAACTGAAAGGAAGAGACTGATTAATACCTTTCCCAAGAGCGTTAAAATTATTAAAATCATTTTTATGAAAACAATATCAAAGAAAAATAGGTTTCCCAGGTCTAGAGTTCTTTTCACTATTGGTTTCCTTCCTTAAGATTTGCTTAAACTTATGTGGGAACATTATTGCAGTATTTATATCACTACGAGTGAATCCATGCACTCAAAAATGACGGCAAAGTAGTTGTATCAATATGCCGTATAAATGACGGCAACATATATATTGATATATCTAACTATTAAGTATTTTACATCAAGACATAAAGAAACAAAAATAATACAAACCAATGCGCATGACAGGACGAATATATATATATATATATATATATATATATATATATATAATCTTCACTACTCCACGGCATAATCTTTGCAAAAAATATAATAAAGCACTGCTATAGAGCAAAAAGGCGGCAAGAGCTTTCATAACTGATTGTCAAGGAAATGAACTAATCCGACGCCGCCACACTATTCTCTTTCTAATAAACTGAGCGGACGCTGTTTCACTATTGTCTCTCTCTCTCTCTCTCTCTCTCTCTCTCTCTCTCTCTCTCTCTCTCTCTCTCTCTCTCTCTCCATGAGCATTACAGGTGCGTGGCGATATATATATATATATATATATATATATATATATATAATCATCCACAGACAGGTCTGTTTCGATGTATCACAGTTCATCAGTACGGTTAGACATCCGATTGCTTTTACCCAGGATTGAAACCCGACCGATTTGACGTCAGCCAGCGATTCTACCTGATCTATGGACGCTCGATAGAAGAAGGCAGATTTTAGCGTGTAATATACCATGTGAACATACGCCAGTAGCTGAAAGTGTTCTAATTTATTACTGAATGAACGATGAGGAGGTATTGTTTTTTCAAAGTCTACCATTCTTCCAGATTGCTCAATCAGTGTGTGAGACAGATCAGTTTCGATGTATCACAGCTCATATATATATATATATATATATATATATATATATATATATATATATGGCTGTAAATTCAGAATATAACTTAGCGGGGAAATAGCCATTTTTAACATGTCATTTTAAGACATGCATTTTCAACCCTTTATAAACAAAGAATGAGAAAGAATTATAAGCCCAAATGTTAGCTCTATCAAAGGAAGGGGTTGGGAGATATTAGTTTTTATAGAGTTGAGCTAGACACAACGGTCTTTATTATAACAGAGAGCATTAGATACTAAAATGTATGTGCTATCCATTTTAGTTGTTGCTGCTTTTGTATGTCCTCAAATTATGGGGCACATGTGAGTTAGTAAAGACTTTTCTTTATGATTCTGTAACGTCAATACATGAGGTTCAAAGAAGTATGGTGCTCGCTAACATATAAAATCTTCTTTCGCATGAATCTATTTTAACCTTTGTTCTGAGAATAATGCTTAAAGTTTAGATATTTCTGAACGTGTTGAGCATCGTACGTGACATCCGTATGAAAGTCTCTTTCAATCAAAACTATTTAGGAATATATCCCTATATATTAAGCTAATGTCTAGATTTTGTAGAATTCTTAATGTTAGGTAAAACTTCTCAGAACCTAAAGAAATATATCAATGGACAATATCTAAAGATATTGTAATCTTTTTATCCCAAAACAAGACAATAAAACCACAAAAATCAAAAGGTGTAGTGAGAGTAAAAGAAACGTTAGTTAGAATAGAGGACAACAAAGAACAGGAAGTATGGAAATAGAAGAGCTGTTCATCTTGCATTTAAATTTTGTAGATCGTAGTTTACAGAAACGCAAGAAGTGAACTACTGGTGAGGACTGTGAGAGAAGAAAGTACATCTTGAATAAAAAAAAAAATGATGAGATCTAGCTTCAAAAATCGTTCTACGCTAAAATATAACAAGTCAGGGTTCTGAAATAATGTCAGTTTTTTTTTAATCATATCACCCCGAGCAAGGCGGTAACGCCAGTGATTTGCAGGGGGCTACGTAAGATTGAAAAGATTTGAAAAGAGAAAGCCGGAAACCACATACTGAACAGGAAACAAGGGATGAGCCTCTTCACCCGTTCAATCGAGGTGGGTGGAGTGTGAACCGGGCGATAGTTTAGTCTATCTACTCCAGCTGAAAAAAAAAAGAGGAAAAGAATAGAAAAGAGTAAAAGATTGGGAAAGAGAAAGCCGGGGACCACATCCTAAACAGCCTCAGAATAAAAAATAAAAACAACGGAACTATTTATAGAAAATGCACAGTGAAGCAAAGTTACAGTGGCGGAAAAGTAGCTGAAGCCGAGATGACATGTCAGAACCGATAATTTTACAGATGCTTCTAAATAGTAGCAAAAACACCAGAACATCAACAACAAATCAAGCATTTGTGGAGAGTGAAGATCTAATGGATGTGCGTCGTTGTGCAGTGGATAAGCGCTCAGAACGATAAATAAAGGAGCAGTGTTCAAATTCCGGTCGAATTCTTTGCATTCACTTTCAAAAAATACCCTTGGGAAAAGTATTGATCCCTCTCTTACCTCTAGTTATGGGTTAAATAATAGGACAGATTGGGCCCAATCTGGCAACCAGTCTACCGCAGAAAACAATGGCAACCAACTGCGGGATAATCTTCTGCCCAAAGCGTTTATCACGCATGGCATTTAACTGGTGATCTAATAGTCTTGAATAGAAGTGGCAAATAATAAAACAAGAGGCGATTCATATTAAATTAACTGTAATTAAATTTGTGCCAAACGTTTTTCTTTTCAACAAACTAATTTCTACATATTACTGTCTTAAATCTACAAGCAGAAAACTGAAGTAGTTTGGTGAATATATAGCTAGATAAACAGGTAAAATTGAATTGAGTACGTAAGGAAAAAGAAAAAAGGATTGGAGTAAGGCATACTGTGGTTTTAAGACCTTTTACCTGGGTGGACAGAAACTTGTTTCTTTAAGCAAAGCTGAGAAGTGTAGACGAAACCGGATGCTGTCAAACAGGAAAATATTTAACATCCTGGTTCAAGTGCACCAGGTTCTACTTTTTTCAGAGGCGTGGAGAAAGAATAAATAGTGACGAAAAAAAGCAGGATATATATATATATATATATGTATTTATGTAAGTGTGTGTGTGTGTGTGAGAAAATGGTCGATATAAATCCAGCGACAGATAATGAAACAGGTCGATAGAAATGTAATCAGCTTTCCATTTTTCTGTCTCCCTTCCTTTCTCTCTCTTTCTCTCTCTCTCTCTCTCTCTCTCTCTACACACACACACACACACACACACACACACACACACACACACACACACACACCTTTAGTCAACTTCATACGTATATATATTTTTATTAATTTGTTTAAACATTATTTTTTAAACATATTTTCTTTATTTAATTAATTTTCTTAATAATACTCATGTCTGAGTAGATGCTCTGTTTTCTTTTTGTTTTTTTATTAAACTGATATATTCCGAAAAGGAATACAGTATAAAATGATCAGTTGAAGAAAGGAACTCCACACCAGCAATAAGAAATACAGATTTATTGTACGAAGGTAAAATTAACAATAATACACATGTAGGCAAGACACTGGTTGGAGCGGCATCATCTATCGAATAGTGAATGCCTTCGCCTAAGACCATTTCCATCGTCTTTTATAAAGTACAGCATTCTCTTCTCGGGGACGGCAGGATGTTCCACTATAACATAAACAATATATTTATTTACATCGATTGGCCAGAACAATCGATAATTATTTTTAGGTAAATATGCGTCCTCCGGAGGGATTTGAATCTATGTCCGCTATGGGAAAGGGTCATTAGATCTGACGCGTTTTAGAAACCTGAACTACGTAGGAACTCCCAATCAGAAAAAGTACCGAACAGTGCCCTTTAACAAACACCTTTCCCAATTCTCGAAATATCCCAATTTGATGTTTCTTATCCTAATGTAAAGAAAAACAATTTATTTACGAAGTTTACAAAATCCACTACAAAATAAATTAAATCCGACATATTTTTCATTTGTTTAAACACTCGTGCACACACACACACACACACACACACACACACACACACACACAATATATATATATATATATATATATAATGCCGAGGAAGATAGTGAGCAACCGCTTCCAAAGTTATGAAATAAAGAAAAAGTGCTCGATATAAAATTCAACAAGAAAACAGTAGAGGGAAAATATATAAGGACAACGAGCTTGACGAAAACTCACGGTTGAACTCTGAGTAATTTAGATTTCATATATATATATATATATATATATATATATATATATATACAAGCCTGCCCTCAACAAAACAACATGTTAAACCTAAGACACTAGAAATTCAAACGCGAAAAAAAAAAACAATTAAAAAAAGAACTACAAGACCCGTAGAGTAGAACTGAATCAAAATCGCTGAAAACAATTTGAAGTATAAAGAAGAAATCAAATTTTGCAAGTCAGTGAAAACATTTTTGTAGCCAACGAGGGTGACAGGAGAAACTTAACGCGCGAGTTTAAAAAATCCAACACACACGCACACATATGAATTCTCTGACCTGCCCACCATCTGACTTATGTATTTACACACGATAAATTGGCCATCAGAAAAACAAATGTATCTCGATATGTGGAATCACAATTTTATTTGCCTGAAGAGAGTCAACTTTAGACTCGAAACACAAATACCATCATGGGCACTTAATATATCATACAAAAAGGTAGTAATATTAATAGTAATAAGTGCAACAATAAATCTACACTTTAAATAATACGTTCAAGGCTTGTCGCACTTTTATGTACACACACACACACACACACACACACACACACACACACATATATATATATATATATATATATATATATATATATTTATATTTATTTATTATTTACCCCTAAGAAAGGTATGACCGCTACAGGGGTTTACAGTGACAGAAAAGTATGGGTGAAGTGAGTACTGAAGAAAGGATAAAAGATGAACGGGATTCCAGAAGACACAAGATGGCAATTGGCGTTGTATTTTAATTTTTGGAGATGACAGCTATCAGGGAAGCGAGTAATTGGCAGATAGTTCCTTCGGCCAGAAGTGTGAGAAATAAGACGTTTGGAGTGGAAATGACGGCTGCATTTAGGTATGTCAACAATTAAAAAATGTGACGTATATGCCAATCTGGCAGCATGCTTAAATTCATGTGGTTTGAGCACCAGGGAAAGATATTGTTCGTAGGATATCTCTACAGATTTATTTTTATAAGGCAACTATTATTTCTAACGAAAATGCCTATTTTTAAAACAAATACGCATTAATTGTAAGAAATGGTATTATTTTATATCTTATAACCCGACGTTGCTCGGGTGGAATGAAAGCTTTAAAACTAATCCATGGTTCTGGAGCTCAGACTCTTTCGACGTTGGCACAAAAGGCTAAAAAGCAATAGTTGTTTCCAGTTAAAGCGAAACCGTAGACGGAAAGAAAAATGAATGGATGTAAGTCAAATTTTGATTTCCTGTTATCGATATCAAATAAGTTTTTTTTCGTCATAAAATGAATTTTGAAGGCTAAATAAGTCCTATGAGTAAATAGTATCATGACTGAGCCTAAGAACTGCAATTTTACCTACTTAGAGCCAAACCCGAAGCAAAGGCTAAAATAAAAGTGCTGAAAAAATACAGACATACAGCCAGATAAACAGACACACACACACAAACATCTTGCCTTTTATATATATATATATATATATATATCGATTTTCTGCACTATTGTAAGAACTGCAACCTTGAAACTTCTGAATATCGTTTCTTATATCTTTGTTTATGAGTGTATCAAATTTGATTAAAATCGGACCACTCCTTCTATAACCTGATTTTTTCGATTATCGATTTTCGATATTTATCGGGGGTAAGTCGAGACAAATCCTAACTAAGAACACTCGCAGGCGCTTATAGTACAACTGTGTAAATTTTGAAGAAAATCGATTCAGCCCTTTCGGAGTCTATAGGTAATGGATACACACACACACACACAGACACACACACAGACAAAGTTCCATTTATAAATAATTTTAGATAGATAGATAGATAGATAGATAGATAGATAGATAGATAGATGTCTCCTTAGATACAGTTTAGTTGAGATGCTAAAAACTCGTCAAGGGTTTAAGAGTAAAATTTAATTTTTATCATTAAAATCTCTGGCAAATGGATGTAATCTCTACGAAACACCTGAAAAACAAATATATGAACATTTATTATTAAAGCGTGAAATTGATGAAAGTTTCTAATTATTAGGTTAGCCACCATTAATGACTCCGTTGAATTTCACGATAAGACAGTTATATTAAGAAAATTGAAACTATAACCTAATACCGAATTCAGAGAATATTACGCCTATTACAAGAACCGTTACTAATAGGGTCCTGGGTATGACGGTAAACAGCATCCGGTAGCAAGGTCTCTGATTTCGAGGTTGCGAAGAGCAGAGAACCACCTCCTAATTGCTGTTGTTCCCAGGTCCACCCTGACCCGGGGTGGTAGCATATGTTTGGGGCCCAGCTATGGGAAAATAGTTAACTCTGTAAACAGGGGTCAAAACATTATGAATGTAGAAAAACAGACATTTTATGAAATATATACACAACAATTTTTGAAGGAAAAATATTACCAACAAACTTTTTTGAATGAAAATATTACCGAGAAAAATTTTTGAAGGAAAAATCTCACAAAAAAAAAACGTTTTTGATGAAAAAAATGTTACCAATAAAACATTTTTGAAGAAAAGATATTACCAAGAAAAATATGTTTCTGAAGGAAAAATGTTACCAAGAAAAATTTTTGAAGGAAAAATATTACCAACAAAAATAAGTTTTTGAAGAAAAAATTTACCAACAAAACGTTTTTGAAGGAAAAATGTTACCAACAAAAATACGTTTTTGAAGGAAAAATGTTACCAACAAAAATACGTTTTTGGAGGAAAAATGTTACCAACAAAAATACGTTTTTGAAGGAAAAATGTTACCAACAAAAATACGTTTTTGGAGGAAAAATGTTACCGACAAAAATACGTTTTTGAAGGAACTAATGCTTCGGCATTATATCACCATGACGGGATAATATGACGTAAAACAAACTAAATCAAACTAAACTATTATTAATCGTATTTTAGCTGAGTTAGTTATAACAAACAAGTCTTTAATGCTTCATAAATAATGAACTATTCCGTATGTTCACGATAAATCATTGGAATAGACAGAAGATGGTGAATGAATGAAATAATGTTAGTAAGGAAGATAAAAGTGTTTAACGACGTTTTTAGTGAAATAGAAAAAGTTGTCAATTTCAAATACGAGGCTCATTCAATAAATAAGGTGAAATTTTCGGTATAAAGACTTCTAATACAGATAGAATCTTACCTTTTTTTTTATTTTTCAACGTAGTCTTCCATCAGTGTCACACTCATTTCCCATCTGTGGACAAGCTTCCGTATTCCCTCAGCGTAAAAATCTTTGGGCTGATGCCAGAGCCAATCGCTCACAGCACTTTTGACTTCATCGTCACTTTCAAACTTCGTGCATCTCGTGAACGCTTTCAAGGGATCAAACAGGTGAAAGTCTGAAGGGGCAAGGTCTGGGCTGTAAGGGGGATGAGGGAGCAGTTCCCAGCCCAACTCGTTGATGGATTGCTGTGTGATTGCCTTGCGTTTTCTTGATGCAAGACGACTCCATGTGACTGATGACTTCTGCGTTTGTTCAATAGACAGTCTTAAAGTCCTTGCAATGTCATCCACTGTCACCCTTCTTTCATACTGAATGAGGTCATTGAGTGATTCGATAACCTCGAGACCTCACTTCTGAAGGCCTCCCAGGTCTGTCTTCATCCTCAACACTGCTTCGTCCTTCTTTAAAAAAATTAGCCCATTTGTAGATATTTTTGGCGTAAACATGTGGCGCCATATACAGTTGACATTCTCCTGTGAATTTTAACTGGTTTGCACCCTTCAGCAACTAAAACCTTGATAACTGATCTCTGTTCAATCCGGGAGCATACTTCTGGGTCGGCCATCTTTGTTAATCTCCAAAACTCTCAAAAACTTTTTTTTAAATTGGAAAAAAATTAAATTCCTTTGAAAAAGAATTAAAGGAAAAAATAAAAAAGTTTCTATCTGTATTAGAAGTCCTTATAACGAAAATTTAATGAATGAGCCTCGTATTTTCATTTTTACGCACTTCTTAAAATAACGACTAGCATTGGTAATTATGATTGTTATTGTAAAATTTCTTAAGCTCATCTATTTAACGATGCAATAGGGGATACAAATATGTAATTACGATAGAACTCACTATAATCTCACTCAATCATTGACTTAAGTATTAACCCATTATCCCATTTTTTAAAGTTTTTATCTAAATTCTTTAATTTGTACAAACTTATTTAATGCTAAACATATAACAAAAAAATCAATTGAAACATACTAAGAAAAAATAAATTTTTAGTTTGGTCCATATTTTAGGACCAAACTTATAGAGCATGGTATATTTGAGCAAAATTAATTTTCTATATATATATATATATATATATATATATATATATATATATATATATAATATGGCAAATGGTTACTAATGGAAGTATATTGCACAGTTAGAGATTTACTTTAAAAAGTGATCAAAACAAATGTAGAGCATAAATATCTCGTAATTATTTTAATAATATTAATAATAATCATATATATATATATATATATATATATATATACACTACCGGACATAATTATTAGGCAATCCCAGTGTTTAAAAAAAATGATGTATTTCTTACACTATTTAGCCAAATGAACATTTATAAATAAAAATAGAACGGTTCTTTTGTTAATACTGCACAATAACATGTGCATCAAATGAATTTCAAATCTTTAATAATTAACTCTATTGCAGTTTCATCAATGAAAGAATGAAGAAAATTTATGGTGATTCGGACGAGTTCATATTTGCTTCCTTGCCTTGTAAAATTTTGCAAAGTAATAATAACAAAAGAATCATTCTATTTTCATTTAGAATTATCGACTTGGTAATAATTAATAAAAATAGTATGAAATACATCATACTGGGGTAGCTTAATAATTATAGCCATTAGTGTATATATATATATTGATTGATTGATTGATTGATTGATTGTTTAATAATTAGTTTTTGGTCATAATGGGGTTAGACCAGTCCACATTTGTATTAGAAAGTGTTCGATGCAATTATGTTGTAGAACTTTTTAATATTTTTTTCTTTAAACAAGTTCTCATATATATATATATATATATATATATGTGTGTGTGTGTGTGTGTGTATGTGTGTGTGTGTGTGTGTGTGTGTGTGTGTGTTTTATTTTGGAGTGCTATTCAATAATTCTGGAAAGTGTACTCGTCCATGGGAAAGAAGACAACACTGACCATAAAATAGTTGAATGCAGGTATTTAACGGCTGCTATCCAAAACAATTCATCTGATCCTAACAACAAAAAAAATTCGAAACCACGCGAATGGATCGTAACTGGAATTCGAGTTGGCGTCATTCTACTTTTATAAACTTTTAGCACATTATTTCCGGTGTAAAATTATATACATAAATAGAGAGAGAGAGAGAAAGAGAGAGGGAGAGAGAGATTGTTCTACGTCGATTGCACGACTCGTAGTTTCATGCGTTATTTAATATTCATGTGCATATTACAAACTGGCAGTATCAATCCGCACTAACTCTACCCAAGAAAACCAGACCAGCAGAATATCATACTGCTACCAAAGAGCCGACTGGGACTCGTTCAGGGACTTCCTCTGCGACGTCCCCTGGAACAACGTCTTCGATCTTCCTGTCGAAGACTGTGCCTCCGAAGTCTCCTCTTGGGTTAAGGCTGGCATCGATGCTTTTATCCTGGCCAGGAAATTCCAACTAAAACCAAATTCGTCCCCCTGGTTCTCACCCGCTTGCTCGGCCGCCATTGTCCACCGGAACCATTTCTTCCGGCTCTATCGAAGCTGCTCGTCGAACCAAAACAGGCGCCTTTTCACCTCAGCACGGAACAAGTGTAAAAAAGTACTGAACGAAGCCAAGAGGGCGTTTGCTACCAGAATTAGGCAACGCATAGCATCCTCTAAGTTTGGTTCCAAAGATTACTGTCGTCTCTGCAAAAGCGTGCTCAGCAGGAACAAGACTTCAATACCCCCACTAATCAATGAATTTGAAGTTCTCACCTCCCCAGCCGACAAGGCTGAATGCTTCGCCCGTAGATTCTCAACCAATTCGACACAGGACTCGTTAGAAATACCTACACCAGACTTCCCACCCAGAACTAAGGCTCAACTAAATAACATCCACATTACACCCTCGCTGGTCGCCAAGATAATTGCACAACTTGACCCACACAAAGCGAGCGGCGGTGACGGAATCCCAGTCATAGTACTGAAATGTGCCCCAGAACTCTCCTCTGTCCTCTCTAAACTCTATAACCTCTGCCTATCTGCTTCCTGCTTTCCTGCCTGTTGGAAGTCCTCCTGCGTAGTTCCTATATTTAAGAATTCTGGCGAACCCTCAGACCCCGCCAATTACCGTCCTATTAGTCTCCTCCCAATCTTTGGCAAAGTTTTCGAAGCCATTATCAACGCCGAGGTGATTCAGCATCTCATGGCCAACGGGCTTCTCTCTGACAAACAGTACGGATTTCGCTTCACCAGGTCTGCTGCTGATATGCTAACGACCATTACCGAGTACATATACCGGGCACTCGACAAGAATGGTGAAGCCCGAACCGTTGCCTTGGATATCTCCAAAGCATTCGACAGGGTCTGGCATGCTGGCCTCTTGTGCAAACTGCGGAGCTACAGGATAACTGGACATCTGTTTGACCTCATCCAGTCTTTCCTCTCTAACTGCAGATTGAAGGTGGTATTAAATGGGCATGCCTCCCAAAACTACCATACGAACGCAGGCGTCCCTCAAGGTTCTATCCTAGGTCCCACGCTCTTTCTGATCTACATTAATGATCTCCCCGACACCATTAGATCCCAAGTTGGCATGTATGCCGACGACACAACAATCTACTCTCGCATCGATCAGAAACCAGGTCTGGACGACAAAGTGAACCTCGCTGCCGTACTTGAAAGGGACCTCCAATCCGTAGTTGGCCTGGGGTAGGAAATGGCTGGTAAATTTCAATGCCTCTAAAACAAAGCTGTTATCAACTAACCACCATAGACAATCGCATCTACCTCCCATTAGCATGTGACAGGCTAGCCTCCCAGAGAGTAAAATACTACGCCTCCTTGGCTTTACACTTTCGGCGGACCTCAAATGGAATGACTATATTGAATCCATTGCCAAATCTGCTGCTATGAAAGTCGGCTCCCTGTGCAGGGCCCGGAAATTTTTCCCACCTGAATCTATTCTGCCATCCGCCCGTGTATTGAATATTGCTGCCATATCTGGTCGTGTGTCCCTGCTGCTCTCCTTGAGCTTCTTGACAAAATACAAAGGAGGATCTGTAACGTGGTTGATACTGACTTGGCAGACCGGCTGCAGCCGCTCTCTCACCGGCGTGATGTGGCTTCCCTGTGCCTCTTCTACAAGTACTTTCATGGCTTCTGCTCCGATGAGCTTAGATCACTGGTGCCGCCTAAGCACGAATTTACACGAGATACTAGATTAGCAACTAGGTCCCACCCTTTTACAGTTAAACAAATAAGATGTAACCGTAAATTCTACTCCAACAGCTTCTTTTCTCGCGCTTCCCGCCTGTGGAACTCCCTTCCACAAGTCTGCTTTCCCGACAGTTACAATCTCCAGGTGTTTAAATGTAGGGTCAATAGACACCTCCTATCACACTAACTCCCAACTACTCTCAGAACACTCTCATCTACCCAACCCTCATTCTCGGTATCCTTACCCGCCTATCACCCACCCTCTGACATTTCCTATATTTAATCATCCTTTCTCCACTCTACGTAGCCCCCTGCGCAGTAGTGGCAGTGACATGCCTTGTTCGGGGTGAAACGCTTAAAAAAAAAAACAGATGTGAACTTAAGTTCACTCGATGTCCATGGAAATTAAATCTTATGAAGTTTAGTTACTGCTTTTTATTAACGAGTAAAATTTCAATAGACAAAGGCTACATGAAGATCAAAAAATCAAATTTTAAAATTAAAATTATGAAACTAAAAACCTAGAACTTAAAAATTTAAAAATATCAAAATGCAGTGAGATGAAATCAAAAGAGCGTAATTCATAATTAATAATTTGAAATATATAGTATATAAAAAAGCTCTGTTCATACAACATTAGAAACAGTTTTACTAACACCTGATTATAAATAATATACAAGTCTGTACATTGTATATTTATCAATTCACCTAACTATATATTTATTATGATTTTGAATAATCATTTGAATTCCACGTCGGAAAAACGACACGTTTTTTTTAGGCTAACCACGAGTCGACCCATTTTTTTTGCATCTTCATAAAAATGAAAGGTCTTCTTATTCAGGCCATACACCATCGATCAAGTAAAAATATTGAACGGGGCAAAGTCTGGTGAATACGTTGGGTGGGGTAGGACTGCCAATTTAGGCCTTTCCATGTAGGTTTTCATCCGTTTTGCAACATGTGGCCTAGCGATGTCATGTTGCAAAATCATTTTTTCGTGTCTCGTACATCAGTCGTTTTTTCTTCAATGCTCGGCTCAAACGCATCAATTGTAGTCGATCAAAATCTCCCATAATGGTTTCATATGGTTTCATAATGTATCCACTTTTCATCGCTGGCGACGATACGATGGAAAAACTTCGTTTTTCTTTTTTTTGGGCGGGGCGGGTTAGACAGCAAATCACACGTGACAAGACGCTGTTCGACGTCAGTCAGTTTTAACTCATTTCCTGCAATCCCAATGATTTCAAACGTTTCAAAAGTGTGATGTTATCAACTCATAATGATTCTGCAGCTTGCGCCTGACATGACTCTCCATGAAGTAATGCCTTCAACGTTTTGTCATGAAACTTTATCGGTGCGCCAGTACCTTCCTTATCTTCAATCTCATATTCATTATTTTTTAACCGTCTAAACAAACATCCTTCCGTTTTTTCCAAAAGAGCATTGTCACCGTACGTCTCAACAAGATTTCTGTGTGCTTCAGCTGTAGATTTGTTTTGAATAATGTAGTGTAGTAAAATTCTCCGAAAATGCACTTTTTTGGCACAAAATACATGTTTAACGCTATGAAAACCAAAGTTGTTTACTCTTCAGCGAAATGACATACACTAAATTTCAAGCTTGCTTATAGTATTTTCTTTATAGACATGTTACCACCCGAAATTACACGCAGTTCTTGGAAAGCCATCTGCGAGGAAGAGTGAGAACTTAATAAAGGTTTATATATATATATAAGGTAGATTAAATAAATTGCAAACATTTTTCCTGCTTATTTTTAATAAAATCCGTTCATACTCACTGATAATCTTTCGCGTATTATAATTGAAAGATGACAGAAATGAGTGGTAACGTTGACAGATGTTATTACCATTCATTTTTCTCTGTTCCAAGTACTTTCAATCTCTTTCCGAGATCATCTTCACGGGTGTAAGTTATGGTAACAAAAAATAACAACAAAATTGTGTTGCTAAAAATTACTGTAAAATTTTTTTCTGCTACAAATATAACGGTTGAAAAATTGCTAGCCTTCATTAGAACGTGAAAATTATCCAAGATGGAATTGTTTTACATGTTGTAATTTCATAGTCATGCATGTGTTAAATCATGAAAAAACTGTTCTTTTTACAAACATTTTAGAACATTACTTCAGCATTCCTAGCTGATTCTTATAATTGACGGCTTAAGTGTTTTAATGAATATTGCCTCGAGAATCTAATATAATATGATAATATAATATAATAATAACACGAAAGAATATCCGTGAGTATGAACGGATTTTATTAACAATAAGCAGACACGTTTGCAATTTATTTAATCTGACATGTATAAAAGAAAATTTGCTGCCTAAATACACATACACACAATATATATTATATAATGATAATAATAACTACTTAGACTCTGTAAGAATGCACTACGCAAATTTATGCCAATATAAACTTTCGAAAAAACCATTAACAAACAGAACCTAAATCCGTTACAATCCGGCGTACTAAGTCGTCGGATAAATGGGGAGAAAAAAAAAGAAACCAGCGGAACAAAACAAGCATTCAAGATTCCGCAGTAAAGAAAAAAAAAAACCAAACGGAACCAAATACAAGAAAAAGTGCTCAATACGAAAGTACTAAAATACAAAAATACAATAGTAGAGCGTATATATATATATATATATATATATATATATATATATATATATATATATATGGCTTGCCATTTCGCTCTCATATATATATATATATATATATATGAGAGCGAAATGGCAAGCCTCGTTTTCTACGCATTTTCTCCAGGTCGATATTTTTGTTATTAGTTTCTGTTTAACGTCTGGCCGACTTGTATAGCAGGATATAGCTCATAAATTCTAAGCTTTATTGGCACTCTTCTATTTGGTCTCACGTCAAAGTAAGATAAGCTTAACATATATCTAAATAGTTACTGAATATTTATTCCTATTGATGATAGATCTTAAAATGTTACATTTTTCCCGACAGGATATACTTAGGTTTTTTTAGCAAAGCCTGTCTTAATCCAAATGACAAGTGACGTATGACGCCCTCAGAACCTCTTGACCGGATTAACTCATCTGAAATAATTGTAAAAGTATTATATTCTGCTTTCCTGTTAGATGCTTTTGGTGATATGGCTTAAATCATGCTGACATTATAGATGAGAAAGTAGGATTTTAATGAAAAGCGAGCGATCTCATATGATACATATATATATATATATATATATATATATATATATATATATATATATCATATGAGATCGCTCGCTTTTCATTAACAGTATTTGTTTAGAAAAAAAAAATATATATATATATATATATATATATATACTAAACATATATTGTTAAATACAAGAGAAAAGAATGTCTATTATGTTTAATCACGAGCCGTTGTAAACGTCGTATTTTGGCTTTAATTTTAGTTGAAAATAAAGATAAAAATTCTCCAACATTGGATATATTTTTATAAATTTGTTTCTAAGCTTTCGGCTCACATGAGCTATCTTCAGAGAGGGTATTTAGACGGTAATACAATAACATCCACCATCACCGACGATTTTATTTTGTGTTGACATAAAACTATTCGTATTTTATATATATGTGGTTAGGGTATATCATATTTCAGTTGCGTTTCTGTCTTCGGGCAGAGTGCGACACAGCTGTGGGTCTTTTCACAGATCGAGACGCAACTTAGGAAAATAAATACTTTGAGGTGCACGATCCCAGTATATTGTTGCCCAAGGTTCACTCTACCCCATGGCATTAAAAAACGTGTTCGGTAGTCATATCCATGCCAACACAGTTGACGGTTAATTGGTCTGGACAATTTTTCTCCTTGGCACACGCTCGGGTTCCCCGCGATAACCCTGATGTTGTGTCACATCCCATCTCAGAGTGGAGACCAAGGTAAATAATACTATTGTCCCCGTCTCTGTACAACAAAGCCTTACGATCATATATCGCTGAAACATTGGTTCCTGTACGTTCACTGAAGTTTAGCAAAATCAAGTTTGGTCAACACCTAGATGGGTTATTGCCTGTGGATACTAGCTGCTGTAGGCTTGGACATGCAGGTAGTCTAATGGATAATGTTTTGGAGATGTTGATAAGAGAGCCATGTTTTAATTCCTGTTAGGGTCGTTGTAAATATATGGATTCATACCTTTGGGAAAGGTATGAATCCATATATTTTCTTCAAGCTCTGTGTTGACTAATAAAACGTGTTTAAATAAATCCTTATTATCTACAAAAATCTTACAATCTAAATTGTTTTCTTGTTAAATAATCTGCAAATGATTGATAAGCTGTATAAACGTATCAATCATAAAACTAATCTTTGATAATCACTAGGTTAATTCTACAGATTGCGAACACCTTGATTATGTATGGGGAGCAACAGACCAAAAAATCAATATAACACCAAAGATGAACTGAAGCCAAGAATTATTAAGATTATTAAAGTACTAAAAGACGTCACACCTTCAGTAAGAAGCTAAAATGTGAAGAGAAAGATTGTTATACGTGATTCAGAAATAGTGATAATCTATGCTAGGCATGGGATGTGCGTTGTAGTGCAGGGGATATCGGCTTTTAACGAGATATAGAGGTACCGAGTTCGAATTCCAGTTGAATTCTTTGCTTTCACTTACGCGCAAATACCCTTGGGAAAGGTATTAATCCGTATCTTTCCTCCAGTTATGGGTTCAATAACAGGACAGATTGGATTCTATAGCCTTGGCTGGCCACCAGTCTACGGCAGAAAGCAATGGCAACCTACTGCGGGATAATCTTCTGAATAGCCAGTCATATTTCTTTCGAGATATGATCGCCCAAGCGTGTATCACGTATCGGTGCACCAGAGCGTTCTTTATCTTCAATCTCTAATTTTTTTTTCGAACCGTCTAAACTAACATCCTTATGTTGTTTCCGAAAGAGCATGGTCACCGTAAGTCTCAACAAGAATTCTTAACATAGAAAAATACTTCTTCTATTTTCCTCAGTTAGTACCATAGATTTGTGTTCGGTTTGAGGCAAAGTCATTGATCCAGATGATTTTCTTGATTGTAGGCATCAGTGATGGGTAAACAGCGGCCCATGGGGCACATGCGACCCGATTGGCTTTCTGAATGGCACGCCTAATTTCACTAGGAAAATAACGTTTATTAAAAATGCTGTTTACTTTCATTGTCAGTTTTTCTCCCTCTCTTTCACACACACACACACACACACACACACACACACACACACACACACACACACACACACACACACAGAGTTATGCATAACTACATACATAAACAATGATTAACACAATGATTTTACTAAACGAATATATTAAACTTTACATATTTTGCTTGTGGTAGCTCATCATTATAATTCTGCTTTGAATATATGTTCAACGCAATTTATCTAACAGAAAAAGAACATCATTATTTAGATTTATTCATGAAATAGTATTTTCAAATCAGTTTATAAGCAAATCCAGCAGTAATTAAGTATTATGAGAATTTTTCTGATAATATTTCAAACTAAATGATCAAAAAGTATGTTTTTTAATCATATCTCATCGAGCAAGGCGGTAATGCCACTGAAACGCAGGGGGCTACGTAGGAATGAAAAGATTGGAAAAGAGAAAGCCGGAAACCACATCCTAAACAAGGAACAAGGGGTGAGCCTCTTCAGCTGTTCAATAAACGTGGGTGGAGTGTGAACCGGGCGATAGCTTAGTCTATGTACTCCAATTCAATAAAAGGTATAAATGTAATTTTGAGTGTCACTATTAAACACATTAAATGCCAGCTTTTACTGTGTTGATATCGATCGAGTAAAACCGATGGACTGGATGTTTGCACCCTCACAAGCAACAAGCAAATGACTAAAAGTCGTCGGAGCGCATCCGTGTTCGCGCAGATGTTCCGGTTGAAAACTAAAAATTAATTAAATATTAAATTTCCAGTTCGCGAGCCTACGCGAATTTCATTTATCGGCCAATGGGAAGCCGAGAATCAAATACGGATATGAATTCCCAAATGATCACGTGCGATCCAAAAAGTCGAAATAAAAAGCCGATACAGAAAGCATCACCAGAAAGACAGACCCAGACTCGAGAGAGAGGAGTGTAATCAGTATCCTCTTGACCTAAGTCAAGCGGCTTACTATCCTAGACTCCCTTCTCTCTCCTCTTATCTTCCGCTGACTCAAAACTACTTACTGAACTAAGGAGCGAATACTTCAAAGACATTCCTTACTTACAACGCTCCCACATTCCTAACTATTAATTCTCTTTTCAGCATTTTATTGCCATGAACATTTTAACGTCCGTTAGAGCATTACTTCAAGTATTACTTTAATTGTAAAATCCTTAATTGTTATGTGTATATATAAAATGTTAATTTTCAACTCAAAATACTTTTCTTGATTTATAATCATTTTATGACTTATAGTGGGATATCTACAACGAGGCCAAATTCCGTTAATCTGCAACAACATACTACTACCCTTCACTAGAACGGATTCTCCACTATAAACTGGAAAAGAATGGATAACCCGCTATATTACATCGAGTGCAAATTATGATTTGGTAAAAATAGGACAAATCTAACTGTCCTACTATACAAAGATTTCAGAGTGTTTTTTTATTATTATTCTTATAGAAGAGATTATAATTTTTCTCTGAACAATAAAAAAGACACTTCCTCATCTCTAAGGCTTCTGCGCATGCTCTTTATTTGGAAAAACGGATGCGGTACCTTTAATGAAAATTTCTCTCGTGATGTATCGTACTTCGTGCTGTCCACTGTTTGAAAATGGTTGCTCATACCTGGTATACATTATCACTATGTCTGAATCTAATATAACACAATCTTTCTCTTTACATTTTGGCTTTCCATTGAACGTGTAACGTACTAAAGAACGTTGTTCGTTTAACAAGTGACCCATAGTGGTTTTCCTCCCAGAGTGAAATTCCAGCATTTTGAAAAACGAATTTATGAGAGAGGCAGACATTCTCCATTTTGAAGAAAAAAAAAGGGGGTTGTGAATCGAACTTATCTGAAAGCTTTAAAATCGAAGCAAAAAATTGATATTGACAGATATTTTCAAACGGAAAGAAAAAATAAACAAAAACTATATCTCGACGAACGTTTCTTTTTGGCAATCAATACGTCTTTGTATGATAACTTCATTGATATTTCTATTCAAGTCTAAAATCTAACGAATTTGCTGTTATTAAAAGCTACACATACAACAGTTATCATTATTTCATATGCACGCTTAAAACGTCATGTTACCTCCCAACACACACACGTGTGTTTAAGCTATAAATATGCGCACGCACATAGACATTGGTTCGATCCACTGAACGTAAGCGCATATAAATCTATAGCGAAAAAAAAGAAAGACTTAATTGCTTGCAAGATATATAGGAAACGCCTACATTACTTTAAAATATCAATCTTGTCGATGATGTAAATGTATTTCGAAATTAGAAAATTATCACAGTTCGGAATTCGATAAAAAAGCACACACACGCAGAGAGATTCCTTCTTTTTTTGGTAAAAATATTTTTATCCCTTTTTATTTGCCTGAGGTGAGCTTTCAGAAACTTTGTGTGTTGCTAATTGGGTAAATTTGACAAAGTTCATACACATCTATCTATCTATCTATCTATCTATCTATCTATCTGCAGGATGCGAGCATTTCGACGTTAGCAAGCATATCTCGCTAGATTAATGACTAGTGAGTTCGATTCTCAGTGGACACTCCTTAGTTCGTGTCTTGTGCAACATCTATGTTCTGCATGGCAAATCAGTATGTATAGAACAAATACACACACATACACACACACACACACACACACACACACACACACACACACACACACACACACATATATATATATATATATATATATATATATATATATATATATTCTTCACCATTATAACAACTCGAAGATTCATGCATAAAGAAATATTTAGGTGCTGAGTATAAACTAATCGTTACATAAATTAAAATATAGTTAACGTATCTGGTTATTGACACAGCTATATATTAAACTGGGATTTTTAAGTTTAATTTTTACAATACTATTTGGCATTAAATTTAATAGGATTGATATATATAGGTAGGAAAGGATATTTGTTAGAAAAAAACAGTGCTCAATATAGTATAAACAGACCAATAATATATATATACATGAAAATATACAGAGCAACTATTTTATATATACATGAAAAACAATGCATTTCTTAGATGTAACATTAATTTTTGTTCCTAATAATTTTCAAACATACATGAAAAACAGTGCTAACCTTATTTATATTCACCCTGTTCCATCATCCGCTGAATCAACATTTCTATGTAAACGAATATTTGAAAAAAAATAAAACATTTTATGATATACTTCCTAGAGATGCTGAGTTTAAATCTGAAATTAAATTTTTAGAAGGTTATAGTTGTTCCAGAACGAAAAACAGAATTATTATATGGTACAATCCTTCATTCAATCAATTAGGTAGTACTTAATTGGGACATAATTATTTTGCATTAATAGATAAACATTTTCCTAATAAAAATTTTTCAAGTAAAATTTTCAATTGCAAGCCTCTAAGACATAGTCACAGTTTAATAATTTTGAGAAAAAAATTAAATTACATAACAACAAAATACTGAATCTGTATTACAATAGTTACGGTAATTCTAATGCTGATCTTAAATTGTCCCGCAGAATTAACATTTGCAATGTAGAAATCCTGACCAATGCTCTTTATCTAACAAGTGTTAACAAAACCTTAAAAAACCCTCGGAAATACCAAGGTTGCTAAAAATATATATATGCAGTACCAGAAACCAATTTAAAAAACGGTTTTATAAGCATCTCTGATCCTTCACTAATATAGATAAACGAAATATGACTTTGTTTTCTAAATATTTTCTAAGTGAAAAGAGGAGAATAAAACAGCCAAAGGTAAATGGAAAATTATCAAACAAGATAGAACCAGGCTTCCTCTGTTTGCAACAGAGAATGCAAATTATTAAGTTTTGTAACAGTGCCTTATTATTAAATTAAAGATATAAAAAATATGAAAATTGTAAACATATTAAAGTTTACAATCCTGATAAAAGACTCCAGCTTCTAATCTTTCTCATTATGTTTCATTATCTTTTTATTTACATTATATTACCTCTTGTAATCTATCTATTTTAGTTTTAGGGATTTTATTGTTTTCAATATGTACTGATTATATATATATATATATATATATATATATATATATATATTAGCGTTTTATATTCGTTTTTTCTCTTAATGTAATAATTATACTTCTTTAATATATATAAAGATTAATTTTTATTTTTTATATATTTTTTATTCTTGTTTTATATTTTTATTTTTGTATATTTTTTCCCTATAATTTATAATATTAAGTCGATTTAATTTAGACTTTATATTACTTATCCTTCATTTTACGTTCTATGAAAAACTGTTTTTGTTTGAATTTGTGATTACATTTAAAAATGCTATAAGATTTTAATTGCAACATTTTAACTTAATATTACACTACATTTCCGTTCTAATTTGAATTCTAGTCTTTAGCATCATTTTTCATTAGCCTAATTTTTTCTTACATATTCTCATTTGTTTCTTGTTTGCTTTTCACTTTATTTGCTTCGTTGAAAATATTTTGTACCCTTCTTTGTTTTTCCCTTTTTCTCTCTATTTTCTCTGTAGTATTTCTTGTGATTTCTTTTATTGTTTTCCTCTCTCCTTTTTCAGTTTATTTTCTATCATTTTCCTTGATTTTTATTGATATTTTCTTTTCTTTTCTTTTAATCGCCGTTTTTTTTTTCTTTTTATAATTTCTTTATTAAAGCTTTTGCCTTGCATGAAAATTTTAGAACTACGGAATGTGAAGTTGAGTCTTCATGAATTAAATTTTAAATAAAGCGTTTATAACAATCATTACTAACTACCTGATAAGACATTTTTTTTTCAATGTTGAAATACAATGTACAACTTCGTCGTAGTTATTTACATGTTCTAACGGTCAAAACAAAACTTGCTGCTGCTCTCGAAAAGAATTTCCAGTCAGTGGTGTACTGGTGTAAGAAATGTCTCGTTAATTTTAATGCTTCCTAAAGAAACTGCTATCCTTTAAGCGGCATAGACAATTTTTTCTACCCGCCATCAGCCTGGGTCATGCTATTCTCCCTGAAGGTAATACACTGCACCTCCTCGGTCTCACTCTCTCAGCTAACCTTAAGTGGAACGACTACATTCAATAAATAGCTAAATCAACTGTTAGGTATATTGGGTCCCTGTGTCGGGCCAGTAGGTTTTTCACTTCTGAATTCATAATGCATTTATAAAAATATACCATAGACCGTGCATTGAATACCGCTGTCATATCTGATCGGGCGCCCCTGCTGTGCATTTTAGGGTTCTTGACAAAATCCAAAAAGGAATCTGCAATGTAGACGATCCTGACCTGACGGTGCGACTCTCTCTCTCTCTCTCTCTCTCTCTCTCTCTCTCTCTCTCTCTCTCTGACGAGATGTGGCTTTCCTCTGTCTCTTCTACAAACACTTTCATGGATTCCGCTTCAACGAACTTAGCTCCTTGGTGCCTCCCTTTAATTTACAATCAAGTGTAACCACAACTTCTTTTTTTTTTTTTAATCATATCACCCCAAGCAAGGCGGTAACGCCACTGATGCGCAGGGGGCTACGTAAGGGTAAAAAGAATGGAAAAGAGAAAGCCGGAAACCGCATCCTAAACAGGAAACAAGGGATGAGCCTCTTCACCTGTTCAATAGATGTGGGTGGAGTGTGAACCGGGCGATAGTTTAGTCTATCTACTCCAATTGGAAAAAAAAATAAAAGAGTGAAAAGACTTGAAAAGGGAAAACCGGAAACCACATCCTAAACAGGAAACAAGGGATGAGCCTCTTCACCTGTTCAATAGATGTGGGTGGAGTGTGAACTTCTACTTTAACAATTTTTTTATTCGAAATTCCCGCCCGTGGAACTCCCTTCCGTATACTTGTTTCCCTGATAGCTACAGTCTCCAGGAGTTTTAATGTAACACCAACTGTCATCTCTTATCTCTTTGACTCCCATCCGTCTTCTTACTTTACACTTTCCTCTCGTTCAGCTCTTTTCACACCAATTTACTCGTCCTTCTCTTACCCATAATCCAACACCTACTTTGACCTGTCATCCACTCTTTCACTCTCCTATTATATAATCCTTGCGTAACAGTGGCGGTACTGCCTTGTTTGTGGTGAGACGATTACAAAAAAAATAATAATACACACACACACACACACACACACACACACACACACACACACAGATATATATATATATATATATATATATATATATATATATATATATATATATATGGCTGCATGGCCGATTGATTAGAACGTTTGCTCTCTGACCATGAAGCCCGGGTTCGAATCTCACCTTAGTGGACTTGTCATGATTGTGATTTCTTGATGTTAAGAGGCAATCCCTGCGTGCATCACCTTTAGAAAATGCCTGAAAACCATACCACGGATTGTCAGAAGAAACCACAGCATCTGAATCTGCTCAGTTATATATATATATATATATATATATATATATATATATATATAAGTAAATTAAACCTAGTGACCCCAAAAACTTACCAAGTTTTCACCTAAACGGATCTTCAGGGAACACTGTCTCGGGTTTTTTCTTTGGGCTACGTGCTGGCCCGGTCCAAATCTCTTTGCCTGATGTTCATGTGCTTAGCTCTTTATTTTTTTTTTTTTTGCAACCATTTTTTCCTTCCACGTATATACGCTGAGGGGTTTTCGAAACGAGTATGGTGATAAGTTTGTGTTTATATATATATATATATATATATATATATATATATATATATATATATAAGTGCGTGTGTGTGTGTGTGTGTGTGTGTGTGTGTGTGTGTGAATCTGGGAGTTTGTGCGTACGGGTGGCTTCTCATCTTATTAACCACAATAGCCGCTTCACTTTATCGTTATATAAAACAAGTACGTTTTAAAATATAAAGGCTTATTTGCCGAAAAACAATATTATTTATCTGTACAGGTAAGAATAAATTTGGTCTGTTCTCTCAATTTATTTTATTGTTCTGAACATTTAAAATGTATCACAAAGCTGATTTAACAGATAACGACGAATGTGTGGGTCCGTGCATGAAAGATTTGCATGTTTCGTTGAATTTTCAGAACGTTGCAATGGAAAATATTTCAACTTTTCCCGTGTAGATACCATTATCTTGGAGAGTATATTATCTCTTAAGACCATTAAAA
This sequence comes from Ascarosepion bandense, assembly GCA_037127315.1. NCBI lineage: Eukaryota > Metazoa > Mollusca > Cephalopoda > Sepiida > Sepiidae > Ascarosepion > Ascarosepion bandense. Next base: position 5,772,888 of record JBBBDQ010000872.1, on the reverse strand, counting down.
ATATTTGTCATCGAACAACCAAACGCAAATACAAGTCTATGTAGAAATTATGAAGAAAAGTTTATTTAGATTTATGGTTAGAATTTTTTGTTTATATTGTATATTTTTAGTCTATGATATTTTATGTCATGTTATTGAAACCCAGCTGTCGCAGAGAAATATAACACTGGGGAATACGTATTTTATTGAATTATATCTGATTTTTTATTTATTTTTTTAATCGTTTCACCCCAAGCAAGGAGGTACCGCCACTGATCCGCAGGGGACTACATAAGAGAGAAAAATTTTGGAGAGTGAAAAGAAAGTAGAACAAGTTATACGGGTTGTCAGAGAAAGGGTAAGAGAAGGATGCGAACACAGGAGCGAAGATATTTACGAAGGCAGAGAG